>JAOQMQ010000195.1:2626738-2638359 GCA_027563845.1 Erythroxylum subrotundum
AACTGCAGATTTGCATCGTTTTTGGCGTTCTCTTGATGGTGATTTCACCAATAGGAGGTCTCAGGGAAATCATACTTCAAGCCAAGACCTACAAATTCTATTCATAGACACCACTGCCATACCAATGTGTAACATAAAAAAAGAGAATCCTCAATCCTCATCTGCAGAGACTAGACTGAGATAGAAGATGATATTAATCATCGAGCAAGGCAAAAGTTTAAAAGCATTGGAAACCGGAAATATGTTCTTGGATTCCTGCAGTGCAATGCAATGTACCCTGTCATCACAATCAGGAAAATCTCTCCAAGAACTATCAGAAGTTTCCTCCAGGGCCTTGTTGTGTTGCTTGGTGTGTTTTTTTTTTCCTTCCCATGTTTGCTTTGGCTGATCAAATGGGATCTCAATTTTCTATTTATAATATTGCAAATGACAAGAATTTATCACGTTTAATTGCTCTGATGTACAAAACAACCATACGAATGTGATGAAGGTTTGTAAAGAAGGATGTTTGTGACAGATTATGTTGTCTATAATACTCTGTTGTCATGTTTAAACATTTCTATAAGACCACAAGCACATTTTTTTAATGGAATATTGAACAAACGTAATGATGATTTTAGTAGATAATGATAAAATTTAACTTCCCAGCTAATTAAAGAACATGAAATATGCTTTTTTTTTTCCTTTAAAAATTTCAAGATGAATGGTAAAGTCTAACTTCTTGTAAGCCACCTTATTGATATTGGCGACGATTGGAAATGGACAAGTGGAGCCAATTTCTGGTTTGTTCTTCATTGCTTGTGTTAGTTACGACGTTCAAAACGTGTGCCCATAGCTAATCCAAAATACTAGTAACAAAACAGATTTATCTACGGTAGTTTACATTATTTGTTAGTTACAGCATAGTTATCTACAGCAGCTTATGTTAGTTATTATGCTTTTGATTTCATGGCTTGATAGTCTCCTTGTCAAATGTGTAGCGAGTTGTTCTATGAAAATCTGAAAGGATATAGTTTCACAATATTCTGGTGCAGCCACAGTTGTTTGCAGCACAAACGGAAATAGAAAAATTAAACACAAAATAAATATGAAAATTGTAGGGTAGTAGTTTCGCATACTTTCAGATTTGTTTCTAGCAAACAAAAAAATCAGAAAAATTAAGAGAACAAAAAATAAATCAACACCGGATATTTGATAACGCAGTTCGGTACATTTTGTCTACGTCTGCGGGGCCCTCACTCAGCTTAATAACTTTCACCGATGTACAATAGATTTACCCAAGGCTTTATTGAGCCGACATCACTAAACCCTTGACACTATCTCTCAACCTCACTTTCCATGAAAGAATTTCACATCTAATAGTACGACTACCTCGTGCTAGCCTCAACAAAGGATTTTCTCAATCAATCTTTTAATAACAGATAATTAATAAAAATAACTCAAGTGATCAATCAACTAATAACAAAACAATAATACACTTGAGATAAGAGAAGAACAACTTTTCCAAAGGTTCAACTCCACTGAAATAAATATGAAAGTCATCGCAACAACAATCAGTCTAACCGTGAGCCACTCCACAACGATAACAGGGAACATGAGCAATACAGAGCCGTGAATCTCTTGTTCAGAAATACGTACTGCACTCTTTAATTGTTATCAATCAAGCAAAGAACACCCCCCAAAGAACACACAAACAAACAGCCCACGTAAGGCCACTGCTCACAACCCACGCAAGGCCACTGCTCACTATTTATTTTCCAAAACTCCCATGCAAGGCCACACCTAAGCTGCACAAAAGCTTGGCACCTCTCCCACGATTTTTAATTCAGCTATAGATCATGACACCAAGTCACACCAAAACTTCCAGCCGTGCTCCACTACTTCGTGCGTGGTTTTGTACTATATCAACTACTTCTTAATTGCTTATATGCTCCCAAAGTCCATCAGAAGCAAATATAACAAAATGGTAATGTGCCTGCAACTGGTGCACTGAGATTGGTGATTTTGCCTTCACGTTATTATTCAACACCCACGATTGAAGCATAAGAGAAAAACATAGCATTCACATCAAGAACTCAGGTTGGCGTGATCAGCATATATGTAATTTCCTTGGCCAAAAAATCATCAACGCACGCACATAAATCATTAGCTAATTCTCGGAAGCACAAATAGGAAGCAACCACTCTTCATGCATAACCCATCCACCACTCCTTTTAAAAAAAAAACATGTTCTAGTAACGTTATCTACACATTCAAAAGCCCCCTTGGCCACATTACAATCCACACCACATCTTACCAAGATACACATCAATTAGAGATAGAACTCTATCATAACTAGAAGATTATTCCTACTAGCTTTTTGAATCAAAGTCAAACTCCAATTAATATCTTATATGTCCGATTAATAAATAATGCTAAAACTAATTACTTAGATATATAACATATATCCTAACAAAATCAATTCCCAAGATTTGGTAACGTAGTTTGACACATCTTGTTTATGTCTATGGGGCTCTTACCATGCTTCATCACTTTCACCTGACGGCAATAGTTTTATACAAGGCTTTACTAAATCGACTCACTCAAATATCACACCTCGTAAAAGTAAATTACACCCAATAATACGACCACCTAATGCTAACCTCAATTAAAGATTTTCTTAACAACGTTTAACAATAAAGATAAGAATTAAACAACTCAAGTGATTGAAACAATAACGAACATAAACAAAGACACTTGAGATTAAAAAAACCAACTCCCCTAAATATGATGCTTCATCAACAAATGAACGAGAAGTTATCTATCAAGAATGCTGCTGTAGTCTTTTGATGTTGTCACTCAAACATCTTACACGTAGCAGCAGGAAAATCACCAACAAACATGAGCATTTCATCACCGAAACGTCATAAACATCGGAGCTACAAAATCCACAAAAACTTTCGGAGTTTTTCATACACCACCACCACTAACGACAGCCGCCAAAACACGTACAACCAATACCCAATCAGCCCAACAGAAAATCACACCATCGACTAAGAACAACAACTGTAAAGATCATAAAAGCTTCTGGAGTTTTCACATATCACAGATCACAAATCACAAACACCAACCACCAAAACTACCACTTCATCGATAATGAGCAACCCAACGTAATCACACAAAAGCCTGAAAATCTAGCTGTGAAAATTGCACAACCTCAATGATGATAAAACCAACAATAATCATTCAAAAAATAGAAAAGATGCAAATGCAAAGTTGGATGATGATAATGTGAAATCAGCTGCAAATAATATCCAAGATAGCCTTAAAATCCCAGCTGCCAATTCACAAGTTACTTGTTGTTTTTCCACACAGAAACGACAACCATTCAGCCCACACATCATGTGAAACACAACCAGAGACAGCTGCAATGGTCAAAACAAATATCCAAAAATTCAGCTACCTTAGATAGCCATTATCTCCAAAATACGCTGTCAAATAAGAGTCTAAAAATCACCAGAATTCTACATCTTATGTTAGTCCAAGATATAGTGATTTGATTCCAATTAAATCCTATCATGACTAGGACTTTTATCTTAAATAAATATCATCCTCAAAGAGTCCTACATAGGGTAGAATATTCAACATAATAATATTCCTCAAATAATCAAAGATATCCAATTACAAATAATGCCCAAAATGTCATAACACATATCTTAAAAATCTTCCCCTTTTTGGCATTATTTGTCACATATCAAAACTCTCCCTTAAGAAGATAATTGGATACACAACAACAAGTTCACATAACATCAAGTTCTTCAAGTTCAAGAAACATCCAAAGAAACAATAATCCCAAGTGAATATTTATCCAATCATCCAAAATTTTCTTCCTTGGGACAAAAAGATGTCAAAAAGCAAGACTAATAGTTATGCATATATCTTGAAATCTCCCTCTAAATAGAACAGTTATAAAAAACAATCAGATATCTCCTTTTTGGGAGAAAACAATGCCAAAATGAAGAATGCCTTTAATTTTATCAATCTCAGCAAATAAAAAAGTATAAAAATTAGCAGTAGGTGTAGCAGAAGAATCATAAGCACGCCAAGATGACAATTTACCACAAGTTAAAATACTAGCCAACATATTAGTACTCACATCAAAGCCACCTGCATACGACTGATCAAATTCAGAAACCCAAAAAATGCATTAAAAGAATCATAATCAAAGTTAATCAGTCTTCTCCTCACATAAACCATACGAACACAAATTCCCTAAATTCATACAGCCCACGATATAGATAAATCAAGATAAAACTTGAAAAACTCGAATCATAGAAAACTCGAATCTTCCTATAGGTCTCCAACTAAGCATCAAAATTTTCTCGACGTAACTCCATAAATAAAAATCCAAAACAAAACTCAGAAAATCATCAAGTAGAGTCTCATTTTCACATATAATATTCAAAAAATAAGAAAAAGCCAAACACATACCAGTCACCTGAACCTTAAAAAACTCATAAATCAAAAACTCAAAAAGTCTACATGTTAACTCCTTCGAACCTCTTTTTTTTAAAGGAACAACATCAATATACTTCAAAAATGTAAAAAATATAGTCTCTATGTCCCTCAAAGAAATTCAAACCTAGTGTTATTTCTCGTCACATAATATTTGTCATTAGATGTCTGGTTGATTTCTTTTCTAGTAACAACTAACTGTGGATCTAGACAGTTTCTGATATTAACTCCCTTGTGTGTCTATTCTTATGTGTGAGGTATTAGACAATTGGCTGTTATTGAAAGTTCATTGAAAACTTTCTAAATTTTCGATTTTGAGCCATTTGAAATATCATTTGTAACAACTTGTAACATTTCGGCCTTATATGTCCGATAACCCTACAAAAGTGACATATAGGTATAAATTTTCATTTCTTCCTCAAAGTTTCTCCTTGGACAGATCTGGTTGCATAATTTTTCTCATCATTCGACTTAGAACATTCACCTTTATAGCTAATGCTTTGAAAGTCTCCTTTAATATTTCCAATTTTCAGCAACTTTTCTAACTTTTTGGTACCTCCATTTAACATTCTTATCCCTTTTTCCATACGAACAAGCTTCGAATTTGTTTCATTTAGCTCATCTGTTAAGATATATGTTATATATCTTATTATTTAATTTTAACATTATTAGATAATTTGACCTATAAGATAACGTAGCTTTAAGATTTACATTGAATTTAATTGGGTGATGACAACTGGATCATGACTTGGTATGATTAAACAACAATTCTAATTTGACTTGGATTCAAATTGATGAGATTGCTATACTTATGGTTGTGAAAGAATTCTACACAAAATGAAAGTTTATTATTATCACGTTGGTGGTATATTACGTTGGTGAGAGTCATTATGTACTGTTGGATGGTGTAGATAAAAGATAAGGAAAATTTATTTTGCGTGGATTTTGGTGAATAGCAGAATAAGGGAATTTGTGTTGTGTATGGGTCAAGGGTTTTTGGTGTATCCTGCGTGGGAATCTTGCAATTAAATTGGTAGTGGGCGTTAAAGTGAATATGGTGTGTGTGAGTATTATGTAAGGGTGGTATAATGAAGGTGAAGAGTGTTAATAAAATACTTAAAAAACGCAGCTTACATGCACCTGTGTGAACTTTTTGTGGTTAGTGTTTATGAGATGATCATATCACCGTCTTGAGTTACGCAGAAATACGTGACCAGTGCTTGCTGTTACCACCATTGCTCCACTAGTTTTATTGTGCTACGTATACCTTGGACTATTTTCGCATCTCAAAGTCTTTTGCATTGACTTGGCTTCGGTTTTGTTGTTCATTCTAAGCATTTGGCCTCCTGCGTTTTTTTTTTCTATTTTGAGAGATCATTGAGAGCTTCTTTGGTGTCTAGTGTGAGGATTTTGGCAACAGATTCTATGTTGTTTGCATGATTTTGTTGGGCTATTCATCGTCGATGGAGTGTTAATTTTGTGGTTGTCATTTTTGGTGTTGATGTGCAAAAATTCCAGAAGTTCTCGTTCCTTTTTACTGTTGTCTTTGTTGTTGGCTTTGTGCGAAAAACCTCAACAGTTATCGCAGTTGTTGCAACTTTACTGGATTAATGTTTCGGTAAATAAACGTTGTTGATTTGAGATGTTTTTATGGATGTTGTACGTAGGATTTTTAGTGAAGATATTGATGCCTCACAGATCTTTCGATGAACAACTTTCTATTCTTTGGTTGATGAAGCAACATATTTAGGAGAGTTGTTTTTCTCTTTTATCTCAAGTGTATTATTGTTTTGTTCTTAGTTAAGTAATCACTTGAGTTATTTGTTTATTGTTCTTTCGTTAAAAGATTGATTTAGAAAATCCTTTGTTGAGGTTATCACGAGTCGGTAGTGTTATTGGTTGTGAAATTCTTTCACGAGAAGTGAGGTTGAGAGATAATGTCAAGGATTGAGTGGTGTCGACTTAGTAAAGCCTTGGATAAATTTATTGTACTTCGGTGAAAGTATTAAGCTGGATAAGGGCATCGCAGACGTAAGCAAGTTGTGTCGAACTGCTTTACCAAAATTTCGGTGTTGATTTATTTTTATTCTCTTAATTTTTATGATTTTTTTGTTTGCTAGAAATGAATTAGAAAGTTTGCGAAACTACTACGTCCTTCAGTTTTTCATCATCTATTGTAGATAACAGCTTCTTCTCTAGATCTTGAATGATGCTCTTCATGATAGAGTTTTCTTTCTTCAACTTCTCATTCTTCTTACATTAGCTCATAAACTTTGCAAATATCCTCCCTCTTGTAATCCGAATCACTGCCGTCATTGTCATAATCTGAAATTGAACTTTGGGCTGATTCATCTGCGTTTTTCCAAGAATTTTGAAAGTAGCTTATTTGTAAAAATACGAAAGTAAGACTACGTAGGTCATGATCTTCTCCAAACTCTTAGAAAATAAGAAATCTTATTCACTAGATACGTTAACTTGGTATAATTCTCGATATAAACTTATATCCGTCAGATATTTTGTCAAACTTTAGTCATCTGTTGTCTGGTGTGGAGGAGAGGCTGAGAGGTACCTTCTTGAGTTCACACACAAGTCTAAAGGTGAGAACATACGTCGTTTTCTCATTTAGAAAAAATATAAGTGCAAGTGCAATTTAAAGCTTACTATTGAAAGTGGCCGAGAAAAAGTAAAAGTGTATAGTTAGGTTTGGAACGAATTCAACAAGCTAAGTTCAATTTTACCAAACCTTGGATATATTTTAAATAAAATTTTAGATTATTCAAGCTCAAGCTTAAGCTCGATTGTCTCATGCACAACCTAAAAGCAAAAGCTGTCGGCCACAGGAGCCTTGAGTCAACCGAGACCTTGCCAATGCCATCCTTACTTTTCAAGAAGCTACGCGCACATTTCCTCGTTAGACACAACACAAATTTTGGCATTGACCAATAGTCATGAACAGTAGTGTAGCGAAACGGTGACAAAATACAAAAAGACAACGTCACACTGTTTATGTTCAAAATAAATGGATAAAGTGACGTGTCCTCTTCTGTTATTTGTCAACAAACGACAACACTTTACTGCCGTCGTAGTGTGGTACGGCAAATGATTTCCCATTGAGTTGAGTTCCTTTAAAGTCACTGATTTTCATAGTCTTCTTTGTTTTTTATTAAAATATCTGGACCATTATTATGAATAAAATTTAATAATAACAAGGGTATATACTAGAAATTAATTTAAGAAATTAAAAAAAATATTGGAAAACTTGTTAATTTCTTTTTTAATTATATTTTTAGATTTAGGTTAAAATAAAGGCTAAATATACACAAATATAAATATTTAATTAAATATCATTAATATGATAACTTAATTTAATTTAGGTTGAATTTAATTGATTATAATTGATATCATTAATATGATAACTCAATTTAATTTTTGAACCCAATTATAATCGATTAAATTAAATTTAAATTAATATAATTATACTAAATTATTAATTTGAGCCAAGTTTAATTGATTACATTATACTTTAAGATTTAAGTAATATCATCATATAGATTGGTCTATATTTGATATTTATGTTGTGTATATTTAATCGTTATTTTTAATAAAAATTTAAGAAAATAAGTTTTTGTAAAATTTTGAAAATAATAAGAATTTTTAAAAATTTTAAAGTTAATATTTTTAAAAAAAAGTTAAGTGAACTTCATGTCTTTTACTCAAATAATAATCTTTAAAATTATTAAATAATAATCATGTAATTGATCATTTTTATAATAAAATACGTGTTACAAATAAAATAAAACTGATATATATTTAAGGATGGTAAAGGATCGGTCTGGTCAATTTTTAAAAACTAATTTTTTAAAATTAAATTTATAAACAGTGTCTTTTTTTAATTGAGTTTGAGTCTGAGATTTAAAATATCTGAATTTGGCTGAATTGTTACCCTTATATATGTTAACATTTAGATTGGATTTATGAAGTTGCTTATACAATTTTAGGAAAATCACTTAAAACTAAACTATCCCCTTAAAGACTTTTCGTAGTTTTTGATCTTTCAAGGTTTGATGTGTTGTTGCTTGTGATGGTTTGATAAGCAACTGACTTAGGAATTGATTCACATTCATGTTTCACTTTCACGTAACCCATAAGCTAAGTCTAAGCACGTTGCTTAAACATGTCGACGAAAGGCCTGAGCTTAGGGACAAGAGCAAGAGGCACACAGATAGGGTAGGCTAAATATAATATTTTAATATAAGTATAACCGTAAATTACTTATTAATGAGCATTTCCTCCTTTTTGAAGTGCACAGCACTGTCCGATAAATATAGAATCTTATATTTTTATTAAAAATTTTAATTTAATAACTAACATTTTAAATTTTTTATAATTAAGATCAAAACATTATTTCGTTTATGTGACTAATAGCTAGACATTAACGCTCTATTTGATGAATATTTTAGATCAACAAAAATAACCTTTCAACTTGATTTGAAAGAGTTTTAAACAAAATTTTTAAAAATTGAACTAATTTGGTAAATTTAACATTGAAAACTTTGAATTAGTTAATTTTTTATTTAATTTTTAACTTTTTAATTTTATTTAGTTTAATAATTTTTATTGTTAAAAATCTATCAGTTTATTAATTAATTATCCAATTTTTATAATAATTATTTTTCATTTAACAATATTTTTTCAATTAAACTTTATATTTTTTCAAAAGGTAAGGCTAGTTTCTTTAATCATTTTTAAAAATCTTTAATGTTATTCAATCTTTAGTTGATTTTATAATGGTCTAATATCGATTCAACCTTTTAAACCTTAAATCTTTTATCCTACTAATTTATCTGATTTTGAAATCATTCTTATTCACTGTGGTTATACTTGTGTATAAGGGCTCTCATCTTCCTTCCCTAATCTTCATGATTAATTCATGTAATTGAATCACACCCCTTTCAATGATTAATTAATTTGTTTCAGTAAAATTTATATAAATTAATAATAATGAAAGTATTTATTCAAAAAATAATAATGAAAGTATACAAAACATATTAATTAAACTATATTTTAAATAATTAAATTAATATATTAACACATGTCAAAATTATTAAAAATATTATGTAATAAAAACTAGTGAATTTATTGTAATAGAGAGATAAATGAGGCATTATCTGTTTATTTGTTATATAATAATTTTATAAGTTGAATGAGCCATTATTTATTTATTTTGCTACATGATCAAAATTATTGTATAATAATTTATAAGATGGATGAGACATTAAGTTGACATTGGAGAGATAGACTTAATTCAACTACTAACAACTAAGATTTTATAAGACCATAAGCACATTTTTAATGGAGTATTGAACAAACTTAACGATGATTTTAGTAGATAATGTGACTTTTAACTTCCCATTTAATTAAATAACTTGAAAATTGTTTTTTTTTTCCTATAAAAATTTCAAGAGATTTAGCTTTAATGGTTGAGTGAGTTTTCTTTATATATTAGTTTCATTATTTCCTTAAATATGATAAAGCTAGTGTTTTAAAAATTGAACGGAAAATTAAACTAATAAGATAAGAGGTTTAAGGTTTAAAAGGTTCAACCAGTATTAGGCAGTTATAAAACCGGCAAAAAATTGAATAAAATTAAAAAAATTGAAAGAGATTGCCCTTATCTTTAAAAGAATTTGAAGTTTAACTAAAAAATATTAAATGAAAATTAATTGATTCATTTTAATTTATAAGAACTTACTAATTATTAATTGATTAATTAATGAACTAGTTGGTTTTAACAACAAGAGTTATTAAAGTAAATCAAACTGCAATTTTGAAAACTGAATCAGAAAGTTATACGGTTCAAAATTTCTATAGTTGAACCTATCGATCCAATTCGAGTTTTCAATAATTGATAAAAAGTACTTACTTTGATTGGTTTAAAGAAGTGAATTGGTGGAGGATGCAAGAAATTATAACACCTTTTATATAATTCACCTGTTTTGAAATGGTTGTTTTAGGACACCAATATTAAAGTAGATATCATAAAGCATTATACTTTTAATAGGCCTATGGTTCAAGTAAACTTGAAAAATATATTCAATTTAATCCACCTTTACTATATTTTATGTATTTTTAAAAATTCATAATTTAATTTATCTTTATATTTTTTTTACAACAAACATGAATTAGTAAACTTGGACATAATTAATACCGAATGGAAAAATGCTTAGTTAATTTTCTAATGAACTATCTTTCTCCTATCTTTGCCTGTTTCATGATGCAAAAATTATATCTTTATATAAATTAATTCTTACGTTTAAAGAAAATTTATAAATTTGAAAATTTTAAAATTAAGCATCAACAAATTGGATTGATCATAAATTTGAAAAATTTAAAATTAAGCATCAACAAATTGGATTGATCAGAATAAGAATCCGATCATGAAAAAAGATTTTCTGCATCTTTATCACGAACTCTAACGATCCAGGGTATAAAAAATAAAAGTTTTCATTTTGAAATTTCTCAAAAAGTTAACTATAGGTTCATAAAATTTATTTTTTAAGTTAAAATTTGAACTAAAATAAAATTAAAATATTTTTTATACTTATAAGGTACTTCAAATTTGCTATATAGTTGCTATAATCTTTAAGAATATGTATCTTAAATCTCTCATAGAGGTATGCTCCTATTAACATTCCTGGTGTTTAAACTATAGTCTTTTTGTGTACCTTAGAACTTTCACAGAGATCAACTCTATTACATCGTTGGTGGTTTTTTGAAATCCTTGTAACCCTCTAGCCAGCGTTCTTTAGACTAAGGGGGCGTTTGGTTCATAGAGGATAATGAGAATGGCAATGTGAATGAATATAGTGAGGAATGAGAATGGATATAATCATTATAATTATGATGGTTGGTTAAGATGAAGGAATAATTTTCATTACCATTAATAGTGGTTGGTTTGTTAAAAATGTTAAGAAATAAAAATTTGTAAAATTTTTGTTTTATAGCAAATTTTAAATATATTTTAAAAAATTATTTTTAATTTATGCACCATAATTATAATGACAAAATATTTAAAATCAAGTATATTGCGATTTTTCCTTTTCGATAGCTCTTGAAGAAAAAAATAC
>JAOQMQ010000195.1:2645647-2657347 GCA_027563845.1 Erythroxylum subrotundum
CGTCCACTTAAGTGGAACAAAACCTTGAGGTCTTGGGTTCGAGTGCTAGAAACTCCCCAAGACCAAAGAGGACAATAATGATTAAGGTTGTGGTGCCGCGGTATCACCCGCAAACACACGCCGGGGTATCACCCCCAAACACCGAAAGGTGGTGTGTGAGGCCCAACATTAAAAGGCGCCTTTTTATGTTAGATCCGGGGGAAACAGGCCCAGGCATAAGCCCCCGCAATCCAGGATCCACTGGATTGCGGGGGCTTATGGCTGGGCCTGTTTCCCCCGGATCCAACAAATCAGCTGAACAGAAAATCACACCATCGACTAAGAAGAATAGCTGTAAAGATCACGAAAGCTTCTGGAGTTTTTGCATATCACAAATCACAAACAACAGTCATCAAAACTACCACTTCATCTATAATGAGCAGCCCAACGTAATCACACAAAAGCCAAAAAATCCAACTGCAAAAATTACACAACCTCAATGACGACAAAACCAACAATAGGCATTCAAAAAATAGAAAAGATGCAGCTGCAAATTTGGATGATGATCACGTGAAATTAGCTGCAAAACAATTCACAAGATAGCCTTAAAATCCCAGCTGCCAATTCACAAGTTACCTATTGTTTTTCCACACAAAAATAACAACCATTTAACCCACACATCACGTGAAACACAATCAAAGACAGTTATAATGGTCAAAACAAATCTCCAAAAATCCAACTATCTTAGATAACCATTATCCACAAAATAGGCTATCAAATAAGAGTCCAAAAATCAGCAAAACTCTACATCTTATCTTAGTCAAGATATAGTGATTTGATTCCAATTAAATCCTATCATGACTAGGACTTTGATCCCAAATAAACATTATTTTCAAAGAGTCCTACATAAAATAGAATAGTCAACATAATAATATTCATCAAATAATCAAAGATATCTAATTACAAATAACACCCAAAATGTCTTTTTTTGATAAATAATAACACCCAAAATGTCTTAACACATATCTTACTAGTTTTCCTCGAAATTAGGAAGTAGTTGTTTAACTGCTATATAAATATGTTAATTGTGTTGAATGAGGATCATCATCATTGCATCTATTAAATTACAATTCCCACTTTCACCTGTGTAGATTACTTGATTATTGTGTGGCTTTGATATGACCTATCATTGGTATCAGAGCCATATTAGCAAACAAAGAACAAATTGAAAACTTGGAAGCAGAATTAGGTGGGATTTAAATGGAATTAATTGCATGGAAGTTAGATTTGCCGACAAGTTGTGACACAATGAAGAAGTTATCGCCAAACTCCTAAACGCATAAATCAACATAAAGGAAGGCTCTAGCAGTAATAACGAGTGCCTTGGTTGCAACTGCAGTGTTCGTGAAGAGATACTAAACACTTTAAATGTCGGATGCCAGTGATTCATATCCAACTTGGCCAAACTGGAATTTCACGGTTCTCTGGAGGCAACCTCACTGAGTGGTTTAACTAAGTCAACCAATTTTTTGAGTATCAAGGAATAATGGAGTTGCAAAAGGTGCAACTAGCTTCCTTTCACTTTGAAGGAGAAACAAATATGTGGTGGCAATGGCTACATATAACTTTTCAAGTAGAGGGTCAAGAGGTTGCGTGGGAGGATTTTTAGGCTGAATTATGGGCACATTTTGATCATACAGACTATGAGGACTTTGACAAAGCACTATAAAAAATTCAATAGATGGGAACCTGGAAAGATTATCAAACGGATTTTGAGCGGCTAGGCAACAAAGTACAAGGTCGAGAGAAGTATGACAATGCCAAGACGGGGGCTGTCATTAGTGACGCTTTCAATTTTTCAAAAACTTGCTGCTTTTCCTCCCTCCATTCCCACTTTCCTGTATATTGTTTTTTTTGTTTACAAGGGAAATAAAACCGAAAGCAAAACAAGCTAACTAATGCAGAGATCGGTAATACAAAGTTCCTTGTTGATCTCGATATATGAGCTCCATAACTGTCCACGGGGGCTCGTGGAGGAAATGTAGACTAGGACTGACAACTGCTGCTATAGAGGCCAGCTTGTCTGCGCATTGGTTGCCTTCACGATGAACGTGTTGCAAAATCACTTCCCACTCTTGTTGGAGTAATCCACAAATATCTGACACTAAAAAATTATCATTAGGAAAAACAGTAGTAGAAGAGGACAGGATGTTGATTACCTTAAAGGAGTCCACTTCTACAGTGATTCGGCAATAATCCATAGTCCAGGCCAGGGAGAGACCTGAGTGAACGCCTCAAAGCTCTGCAGTTAACGGCGAGCCATGTCCAATGTGGTGGAAGAACCCCCCGCTCCACTGACTGTGGCAGTCTCGAAGAAACTCCCTCGGCATTAGCAGTGTCCGTCCCTGATTTTACTGCGCCATCTATATTCAACTTAACCCAATCTGTTGGCGGTTTTTTCCATCCGACGAGGCTCCTCGGGGGTACGCCTACAGAGGGTTGCACACAACTTTCCATTGTCCTTGCCCGAATGATCCAGTCCACATACTCCATAACTTGCCGAGTGCCGTCGGCTGGCCAGGTGAAGTCAGGTTCAAATATACTTTTATTTCACCAGTGCCATAAAAACCAGCAGATGATATCGAAAATAGGTGCCCAGGCTATCTGTTACTTCTGCGCATGCTTCGTGAGGTTAGATCATACCCACGACTCTTGTTCATGAAGGAAGAAATCTGGACCCACCAGAGCAGCGGGGGGGAGTTCCCAGAAGGTTTTGCCCAGGGGCAATCCCTCATGACATGAAGAGTGAATTCTTCCCTACCACAAAAGTGGCAGCTACTGTCAACAGTGAGGTGGCGAACCATTCGTTGATGGTTGGTCAGCAGCTTTCCTTTAGTCATTAACCACAGGAAAGTCCTTATGCGTTGGGATCCTGGCCATTTCCATATGAGAGCCTAAAGATGATTAGACTCCTCGGTGGTAATACCTGCCAGCAAACTGTAGGCTGACTCCACCGAGAACCGGCCATGTGCAGTCAGTCCCCATTGTATTGTATCTTCAGCCGTACTATCCGCAAATGTGGGGACGCCCGTAATAGCCAAACAGACGTTGGAGGGGAGGCAATTTTGGAATAAAGTCCACTTCCAAGAACGCTCCTCATTCTTGAAGTTCGTAACTGTAGCGTAGAGGATACTATCGGGAATAGGGAAGGCTGCCACATAGAGGAGAGTCCCCTAGTCTTGTAACCAATTATCCCACCAGAATAGAATTCGCTGTCCATTGCCTTGGGTCCATTTTAGTCCGTGGTGAACTACATGCCAAGCTGCAGAGATTCCCTGCCAAATGCTCGAAGCTCCGGGCCTGTCGATATTAGGGGAAATATGATATGGGTCGAAGTGGTATTTAGCTCGTATGATCTTCACCCAAAGAGCTTGGGGCTGGGTAATCACCACCCAGCCCAATTTAGCTAGGAATGCATCATTGAACGGTCGAATACGTTTTATGCCCAGTCCTCCGGCTTTTTTGGGCTTACAAACCGTTTCCCAATTAGCCAGATGCAATTTCTGGTGATCCTCCTTGGAGTTCCAAACAAAGTCTCGCATGATGCGTTTCAAGTCATCACATAATTGCCGCGGGAGACGAACGGTTTGCATCGTAAAGGTGGGCAGCGCCGAGATGACAGACTGGGTAAGCGTAACTCGGCCGGCGAGCGACAGAACACTTGCCCTCCATCCTGCTAGTTTCTTGCGAGCTTTATCAAGGATATATTGGTACGTTTGTCTAGAAGTCCTCATATGTAACAGCGGGACTCCAAGATATTTCCTAAGGTTAGTTGTATTAGCAATGTGTAGGGCGTGGCTGAGCTTACGCATAAAGGAAGGGAAAACATTTTTGGAGAAGTAGATCCGAGTTTTGTCTGTATTCACCTGTTGACCTGAAGCTAGACAAAACTCTTCCAACGTGTGCGCCATGACCTAGGTTTGAGTGCTCGTAGCTTCCTCGAAGAGAACTAAGTCATCAGCAAAGAAAAAGTGGGATAATGGAGGCCCATTTGGGCTCAATTTAATTGGAGACCATAGGCCTTGTTCCACCTTTCACGTGATAAGATGACCGAGTCTTTCCATGCAAAGAACAAAAAGGTAGGGTGAGAGGGGATCCCCTTGTATGATACCTCTGGAGGGGTGAAAGGGTTCAGTAACTTTGTCTTGCCATGTAACTCGTAAGGTCGCAATCATAACACACTTCATGATGAGCGAAGATAAACAGTCGAGAAGTCCAATATCCTGTAACGTATTTTGGATAAAGTCCCATCGAAGCCGGCCATAGGCTTTTTCTAGGTTCACCTTGAGCGCCAAAAATCCAGTCTTCCCCTTCATCTTACGCATAGAATGGATGACTTCCTGGGCGATGATAACATTGTCTGTTATTTGTCGTCCAGGAACAAAACTGCTTTGGGGCGCCTGAACTAGCCAATCTATATGGGGTTTCAACCGATTAACAATGACTTTGGAAATGATCTTATACAACACATTGCAGAGGCTTATCGGCTGGAACTGTGTCATAGTCCGTGGGGAAGGTATTTTGGGAATTAAGACCAGAGTGGTTTGATTTAAATCCGGTTCCCATCTCTCTAGCCTGAAAACTTCTTGCACGTACTCTATCACCTTCGGCCCGACTTGTCCCCATTGTTTCTGAAAGAAAAGGGCATTGAAGCTATCTATCCCAGGAGCTTTATTGGGGTTCATGTCGAAAACGACTGCCCTAAGTTCGGAGTCTTGGATAGGCTGATGTAAGTCCTGAATACTAGCATCCGAGAGTGGAGGGAAAGCTCCAAAGCTCGGGTAGGAAGGGATGGGTCCTGCTTCTTAGGTATACAAGTGAACAAAATAATCTCTGACTAACTGGCACAGCTAGGCCGGATCAGAGATGAGATTTCCCCGGGAGTCCGTAAGACCCTTTATCTGCAATTTCTTCCACTTAGAGAGGGTGAGGGTATGGTAGTACTTGGTATTCCAGTCCCCTTTCGAGATCCAGTCACACCGGACTTTTAGATGCCAAAATATTTCTTCCTCACATAGAACCTGCATCAGTTCCCCACTAAGTTTGTCCTCCAGATTGGAGAGTGAGTCCAAATTTTCCCTTGTCATTGCCCTCTGAATACCTTGGAGGGGCGCTAACAGGCATTTTTTCCGTTGGAAAATATTCCCAAAATCTGAGCGGTTCCAACTCATGAGGTGCTCGGAGAAAAGGGTTAAAGATTTGCTCATCGACTCCCTAGCGGGAGCCAATGCGAAGCGACAACCTTAGTGAACCCAGTATGCGTGAGCCAAGCATTTTGAAACCAAAAAATAGGAGGCCCATGGGCTCGAGGAGGTAGCCTGTGAAGCTGGACAAGCATAGGGCGATGATCCGACCCAAGGAAAGGTAAATGCCCAGTGACCATGATTTTTAACACCAATATTTCCATCACCTCCACTTGCACCTTTTTAATCATCTTCTCGTCTAAGAAATTATGTGTGCTTCCGCTATTTATGAGAATGTGGAGCGGTTTCTTCTGAAAACTGCCCCTTACCCTCATCTACTTGAACTCACCTTCATCCTTCAAGCCCCACATCGCCTCCAAGGATACCCTAGGGCTCATCAGTGTCCTTTCCTCCCTTTCCTCACAGAATACTTCACTCTCGGTTGGCTTCTCCTCCTCCACCATGTACAATTGAAACTGACATTTATGTCCCGGTGCATATTTTTTGTCGCACCAGAAACATAATCCTCTCAACCTTTTTTCATCAAACTGCTTACTGTTCCACGTTGGTTCCTCTCAAGTTTTTGTTATAACTAAGTTTGCTACCTTGGTGTCGGGGTGTAGGAAGCAAACCTGTTTCAGAGTGGTTTCTGGCTGGAGATATCCAGATGCCTTTGCCCCCTTTCCAAAATAAACTAGTACACTGGCCGCTATAATGGCCTCCTGTTTCCTAGCAAGAGCGTATGCATGCTTGCTGAAGTGACGATGGATCCATCATCTTTACAGTGAGTTCCAACTCAGGCTTGATGCCGTTGAGAAAGAATCCTATCAAATAGGCTTTTGGGAGAGTTATTTTAGTTGAATGCTTCTCAAACCGCGCACAGTAATCCATCACTTCTTGCCCGAGTTCCTTCAAATCACCAGTTGGATCTTCGAAAATTTCATCATCAAACCTCTGTCGGAGTGAGGATATAAACTCTTCCCACCTAAACGTCTCTCCATAACGTCTGTTTTGAGCCATAAGCTGGAACCATTCCAGTGATGTACCCCCCATGTGTAGTGATGCCACCCGAACCTTCAAATCGTCTGGGGTGCGGTCTATTGCAAAGATTAATTGTTCGCAATGGTAAATCCAGCTTCTCACCTCTCTGCCATTACATGTAGGAATGGTGTAAGTCTCAGTTTCTTCGGTGTTTCATGATGTTACTTCTGATGTATCGTTATTCATCTTCTGCATGATTTGCTGGAACATTGTCTTGACGTCACTAATCTCTTTCTCGTGTCTTATGTATGCTTATGACAAGTTCTTAAGACCCTCTTCCAGGCATCGAGTTTCAGCTCCCCTTATGCTTTTAGCCATTTCCACTGAGGAACATCTGCTCTGATGCCAAATGTTGCGCGAGTTTTCCGGAAATGAATAACGAAAAGAGAACGTAGAAGAAAGGATAGAGAGAAAACGGCAAGGTTTTTACTTCAGATTTTTCGGGCGTACTGGCTTGGTCACAGAGACTAACCCTTTTACGATATTGACACGTGTTACAATCTTGAAACATCTTGACTAAATATGAGGCTGATTTAACTTTACGCAGCCTATAAAATATTAGGAACGCGGTTGTCGTTTTCTAACAAGTTCTTCCCTCGTTCAATATTCTCCGCAAAAAATAATGCATCATATCGTGGAAATTTCTGAGCACCCTCTATAGAAAATTCAACAGAGGCGCTGGCGCTGCAAAGTCAACCAAACACACAATATCTCCTCAGTCGACATTAACTCTCCGCATCCGATTTCATTTCCTTATAAATATAAGCAGTTCAGATTCAGACACTCCAAACACAACTTCACGTCTCGTTCTTTTCTCCATCATCTTCTTCTTCTTTCCTTTCTCTCTCCGCAACTTCCGAGCGGTTTCTTAGTACTTGTCTCTCCGCAACTTCCGAGCAGTTTCTTAGTACCAAACATGGTTTCTCAAACGGATCAGCCCAACGGTCGCCAAACAGTTAGTATCTTTCTTTCTCTGATATCTGTTTGTTTATATATGTCTTTTAGTTTAGTTTTGTTTCTTTACATGTTCCGGTTGTATCGTCTGTATTTTGGCTAAGAAACAGATAAAAAGCGAAAATTGAAACAACCTTTTCCAATGTTGTTGGAGATTTGTCTCTCCACTTCTCAACTGTGCGCATCTTCTTGATTAAGTACCACCATACATAATTTCTGATCCTGTTCCATTTTTGCCGTTCAAAACTATTCTAACTTATTTCTATCCACGAACTTAAATAAAAACGTGGATGAAATAAATTAAAAGGAACAGTAAAAGTGGAATAACATTAACAACCTCGCCTAATTTTAGGACTTTTTAATAATAGTGATTTGGTACCTAATATTAGTAATTTTAGAAAGCATTTCCATATCAAATTATTAAAATTAAAAATCTTATAACTTTTTGTCCAATATTTTAATAAATTAGTTGTTATGTATAATAATCAATTATACCAAGATTTATAGTCATAAATATTTATTTTTATTGGAATTTTTAAAATTATTATTTTTAAAATACAAAATATAAATCAGTAAATTTGCCTTTCGAAGAATTAAATCTGGTAAAGACGTCATCACTTTCTTTATCTTTATTGACTTTGTGAGCTCTACAGCAGGCGTTTGTCTCTCTCTCTCTTTTATCCCCTGTAAACTTTACATCAGTTAATCCTGAATTTTATTACATCCCTAACACACATCTGCTGAGATTTAATTGCTTGTTCATTGATGATCTCACCTGCTTAGATTCTTTGATACTCAAACTATTCTTGTTGTGGGACATAAATTACATAGGATTTTGCTGGTTTGTCTAGTTATAAAAGTCCTTCAAGGTGTTTGATTTTTAGTGCTGAAGCAAGCACCGATGCTTCAGCAAAGTCAACCAAGCACACAATATCTCCTCAGTCCACATTCACAACCCACGCTCCGATTTCGTTTCCTTATAAAGTAGTTAAGACACTCCAAACATTTCACGTCTCGTTCTTTTCTCCATCATCTTCTTCTTCTTTCCTTTCTCTCTCCGCAATTTCTGAGCAGTTTCTTAGTACCAAACATGGTTTCTCAAACAGTTAGTATCTTTCGTTCTCCGATATCTGTTTGTATACGTTTTTTAGTTTAATTTTGTTTCTTTACATGTTCCGGCTGTATCTGTCTGTATTTTGGCTAAGAAACTGATAAAAAGCGAAAACTGAAACAACCTTTTCCAATGTTGTTGGAGATTTGTCTCTCCACTTCTCAACTTGTGCGCGTCTTCTGGATTCACTATACTCCACCGTACATAATTTTAGGACTTTTTTAGAAAGTAAAAGTGATTTCGTACCTAATATTAGTAATTTTAGAAGGTATTTCTATTTCAAATTATTAAAATTAAAAAATCTTATAACTTTATGTCCAATATTTTAATAAATTAATTGTTATGTATAATAATCAATTATACCAAGATTTATACTAATAAATATTTATTTTTATTGGAAATTTTAAAATTATTATTTTTAAAATACAAAATATAAAACAGTAAATCATACGAAAAGTGTGCCTCTGCAAGAAGTAGATCTGGTAAAGACGTCATCACCCGCTTTATTGACCTTATGAGCTCTCGAGTAGGCCGACGTCTGTCTCTTTCTCACTTGATGTATATATCAAGTAATTCTGAATTTTATTACATCCCTAACACACACCTGCTGACATTTAATTGCTTGTTCATTGATGATCTCACCTGCTTTGATGAGTCCAGATCTTCTCTTCAATTTTATGGCGTTTTATTCTGTTCCATAAATCTTAGTCATTCATTTATGCGGAGCTCGCGTTTATTTATGCGGAACCCATACGGGACCCGTATAAATGAATAGCTGAGATTTATAGGACATAATAAGACACCATAAAATTGGACAGAATATCTTGCCTCTGCTTTGATTCTTTGATACTCGAAGTATTCTTGTTGTGGGACATAAATTACATAGGTTTTTGTTGGTTAGTCTAGTTATAAAAGTCCTTAAGGTGTTTGATTTTTAGTATTGAAGCAAGCACCTATGCTACAACAAGAAAGCTGAAAATTTTTCATAGTATTGTAGAAACTAAAAACAAATTGTTGTATGGTGAAGCAGCCGATTGATGATGAAGCACTGGCGAGGCAGAAGGCAATTGATGACTGGCTACCTATTACTTCTTCAAGGAATGCAAAATGGTGGTATTCAGCTTTCCACAATGTCACTTCCATGGTTGGAGCTGGCGTCCTCAGTCTCCCATATGCCTTGGCACAGCTTGGATGGTATGTTCCCTCTCATATAATGTATGTGCTTAAGGTAATATAAAACCTGTTCTTAATGTGAAAATATTGTTACTTCAGGGGTCCTGGAGTGGCTGCGTTAGTTCTGTCGTGGATTATCACACTGTACACTCTATGGCAAATGGTTGAGATGCATGAAGTGGTGCCTGGGAAGCGATTTGATAGGTATCATGAACTGGGTCAACATGCATTTGGTGAAAAGCTCGGGCTTTACATCGTGGTGCCTCAACAACTCATTGTTGAAGTTAGTGTCGGTATTATTTATATGGTGACCGGAGGTCAGTCATTGAAGAAGTTCCATGACCTGGTGTGCAAGGACTGCAAAGACATCAAGTTATCGTTTTTCATAATGATCTTTGCCTCTGTTCACTTTGTCCTCTCCCACCTCCCCAACTTCAACTCCATCGCCGGTGTCTCTCTGGCAGCTGCAGTCATGTCCCTAAGGTTAACTACACAATACCACTGTTCCAATCTTAAGCTAAAGTTTGTGACTTTGGACCCATAATTGACTCTAAATGTATGCATTGATTGCGATGTAGTTACTCAACCATTGCCTGGTCAGCCTCAATCCACAAGGGTGTTCAACCAGATGTGCAATATGGGTACAAAGCTCATTCAACTGCAGGAACTGTCTTCAACTTCTTTAATGGTATGGGAGAAGTGGCTTTCGCTTATGCTGGTCACAATGTGGTTTTGGAGATTCAAGCAACAATCCCATCCACACCTGAGAAGCCATCAAAAGGACCAATGTGGAAAGGAGTTGTTATAGCCTACATAATTGTGGCCTTGTGCTATTTCCCTGTTGCTATAATTGGCTACTGGATGTACGGTAATTCAGTCCAAGATAACATCCTTATCTCTCTCGAAAAGCCTACCTGGCTTATTGCAATGGCTAACATCTTCGTTGTGATCCATGTTATTGGAGGCTACCAGGTAAGTATATATCCAACTCTTTTGATATGATGGTTGCTCTTTTCCTCTTCAGATTCACCAACTAAGTTTCGATTTTTTCTGTGCTGCAGATGTATTCAATGCCTGTGTTTGACATGATAGAAACTGTGTTAGTGAAGAAGTTGAACTTCAAGCCCACTACACTGCTCCGTTTCTTTGTCCGTAATATTTATGTTGGTAAGTAAACTGTAGAGTTCAACATGTCATTGCAACCATTGACGAGTCTGGAACTTATGTTTCTGTCCTATAATTACAGCATTGACAATGTTTGTTGGCATTACCTTCCCCTTCTTCGGTGGCCTTCTTGGATTTTTTGGTGGATTGGCTTACGCCCCAACAACATACTACGTAAGTAACTTACTCTGCTTTATGTTAACCATGTGAGAATTGTCATGTTAAGAAGAACATCTTGTACTTGTCTCATGCCTGACTCGGGCATGTTTTGTTTTGTTCTTCAGCTTCCTTGCATAATGTGGCTTGCCATCTGTAAACCAAGGAAATTCAGCTTATCCTGGTGGACTAATTGGGTTTGTTGTTCTAACTTCTAACACCATTGCTTTTTTAATTCTCTTTTGTGGATGCTTTCCATTTGATTTCTCTGAAACCTTACAGATGTGGTTTTAACCAACTGCAGATTTGCATCGTTTTAGGCATTCTCTTGATGGTGATTTCACCAATAGGAGGTCTCAGGCAAATCATACTTGAAGCCAAGACCTACAAGTTCTATTCATAGACACCATGCCTATACCAATATATGTAACATAAAAAAAAGAGAATCCTAAGTCCTCATCTTGAGAGACAAGACTTAGACAGAAGTGATAATAATAATTGAGCGAGGCAAAAATTTGAAAGCATTGGAAACCGGAAAGATGTTCTTGGATTCCTGCAATGCAATGTAGCCTGTCACTACAATGAGGAAGATTCCTCTACGAAATATCAGAAGTTTCCTCCAGGTCCTTGCTGTCTCGTTTGCTGTTTTTTTTAATTGTTTTCTTCCCGTGTTTGCTATGGTTGATCAAATGGGACCTCAAATTTCTACTTATAATATTGCAAACAACAAGTATTTATCATGTTTAATTGCTCTGATGTACAAAACAACCATATGAATGTGATTAAGGTTTGAAAAGACCGGTGTTTGTGTCAGATTATGCTGTTTAAAGCCATTAATCTTGTCCTGTCATGTTTAAACATTTCTTACAGTAACGATGT
>JAOQMQ010000195.1:2689608-2702421 GCA_027563845.1 Erythroxylum subrotundum
CGAAACAGTCCCTTATATATGAGATTCTGACTAGGTTTAGGTCTTTACGTGTGCATGGGAAGTTATCACCTACTAATAGGCCGATGATTCCTGGGCCTGGGATTGGGCCTTACATGGCCGACCCAACCAATATCCAACCTAGCAGTAAACACAAATTGAACATCAGTTAAGCATTTTATCTTAAAAATAGGATTGAAATCACATAGAAATACATGAGAAAATGTAAGATAATTCAATCCTATCAGTAGCAATTATAGATTGTTTTTCACTCTTTTAAGAAATTGCCCCTCTTGTTGGTTGGAATAGATAACTGAAGGTAAATTTCCTTGAGTCTATACAATCAACATAATCTAAATCTGAATAATCTATCCATTCTAATTGATCTAATTCACTGTATGTGAGCATATAATCCTTGATACCTTGTAAATACTTAAGAATTTTCTTTTCAGCTTTCTATTGGTTCAATCCAGGATTACTTTAATATCGACCTAATATTCCAACAAAAAAATTGATATCCGACCGAGGACAAGTTTGAATATAATTCAGACTCCCAATTAAAAATGCACAGGGAATAGATTATATTTCCTTCGTTCCAAATCATTCTTGGGATATTACATTTACTAATTTATCCATTTTTTGAATTGGAACTAAGTCTGTTGAGTAATTTTTCATCCTAAATCTCTACAATACTTTACTGATATATCATTTCTAAGACAACCCTAATAATCCTCGTGCCCTGTAATAGAATATTTCTATTCCAATCACATGGAATGTCTCACTCATATCCTTCATTTCAAAGTTATTATGGAGAAATTTCTTTACATTATGTAACAAGCCCAATCATTAGCAACCAAAAGAATATCGTCAACATACAATACTAAAATAATGAACTTACTCCCCCTGACCTTTATATAGATACACCTATCAACGGTGTTCTCGACAAAACCATAAGAGATAATTTTGTTTTTCCAAATAATAGCAATCTCCATTAACGACATGAGCTTTGTTAAATGATGCAGGAAAAGCTTGGGAAAGATTAGTCAAACAGATACAGCCATGCATTTTTGGTTAGAACACATCCAGTATTCCAGGCCACATCATTCGCATAACATCCAATGACCATAACCAACTTAATTAAAAGAGGTATGAGTATGACCGTTTGAGGATAAGATTCTATCTTTTATATTCTTTGGTTTAAATGAGTGATTGTGATTTTTTTAAGGGTACTTGGACTGCTTCATGGCCGGCCAATGGTCTTAGAGTGTTTCAGTTTCATATCTATGTCTATTTCTGCTCTTATATTAGCGTGGAAGAACATAAGCATATGAAACATAGAATTATTAATTAAATAATTATTCAGTATATATATATATACATAAAACTTGAAATTTTGATTACGAAAATTTAAAATTTATGTACAGATAAATTAAATATGTATTAAATTTAAAATATTTGTTAATCTAAAGTTTATTTTAACTATAAAAATAATTTATATTAAATCAATAATAATTTTATTAGTAATTGATATTAAATAATTAAATAATATATTTAGTTAATAATAATAATAATAATAATTTTACTAAAGACCTTCTCGGCGAACCGGTCAAAGCCGGTCATCTTCTCTTCTCATCGTTTCCTTCTCTGAAACTGCGAGTCCCTCCACAAGCCTCAAACCAACTTTACTATCATTACTCAGTAAAAGCAAATACTTGATCATCGTTATCAAAAGTTCACCTCAATTGGAGACAGAAAGTGGAAGAAATGGACTGAAGGTCAGGGAAACATACAGCAAATACTCAATTGTACTATTAAGTATGACTCACCCACTTGCACTATTAAATTCGACTCTCTATTGGTTCCAACATGCAACGTGTTTTCTTTTCCTCACTGACACGTGAAACGTTACGTCAATGGTCCAAACGAGTACAGAAAGATTCAGTCACCTCTTTACGGCTAGTCGACCCTGGCATTCGTATAAAGCCCAATAAGTGAATAAACATATAAAAGATAAATTATTTTAATTTTTATTGACGATAAAAATAATATTATTTTAATTTTTATTAAGGATAAAAGTAGTATTGTATTATTTTTTATTTTTATTAATGCAATAAATTATATAATATTATTGATATTAATACAAAAGCTTAAATTATAAATTAAATATTTTTTTATTTTTCATATCCAACTCGCCTTCTTCTACTATTATACTCGTATCTATTGTCAATCTTCGTTCTCAAATCAAACTCCTAGCCAATGAAGTCCCCAAGACAAAATCTTGCCAGACTCGAATCAAACCACGGGGTAAGCTACCTAATAAATGGAACAGGAACCCACATGGGCGTCCTGACCATTTTTAACTTCTCTCTTTTTATATAGTTGTTGGATCTTATCTTCAAATAGAAGTTGGTGTCTCAGATTTAAAGGTAAACTATCACACTAGTTGGCAATTTGCCAAGCAGGTTGGTGGCATTTACTCCAATATCATTAGACCAGTGCAGGCTTTCCCGTTTTGCTTCCAACTAACTAGACATGCCAACTCTGTGTTTTAACTTAACCATTTGATTATTTTCAAATACTACAGTACGCACCTTCGTGATTGATTATTAACAGTTGTTAGGTATTAGTAAGAAAAGTGGCGATGGTTGATTATTACTCCCTCCGATTCATAATAAGTGTCGTTTTAGATACATTTTAATTATTCAAAATAAGTGTCATTCTTAATTTTGTATGCATGTTTATAATTTTACTTCCAAAATTAACATTTAATTTCTCTCACATCTTAATTATATAGATTACACAGATTATATTTTTAAGGCACTTTAACATGTAATTAATAAGGGTATATAAGACATTTCATTAACTTTCTTAATAAGTGTGCATTCCTCTAAAACGACAGTTATTATGAATCGGAGGAGGGAGTAACATTTAGTAAAAAGAGAAGCTACCCTTGTTAATATTTAATATAACTACTGTTTGTCTTGAGAAGGAAAAGAAAAGGTATTCTGAGGTGGTTTGGAAGCTCTGAAGAAACATGATTTACTATCTTAAGATGCAATTCATTTTTATGATTTGAGCTTAACATTAGACTTGCGAAATCTTAAAAAACAGAAGCTTAAGCTTAGATAAATATATGGACTTGGTTTCGAAAGAACTTGAGCTTTTAAATTTTAGATATTGCCACATCTTTTTTATTTACGACCCAATTTTAAAAATTTTATTAAATTTGACTCACTCTATTTCCTTTTTTGTTTTTCCCTCCCTCTGTATTTCTTAAATTATGTCTTCAAATTTAAGAATAAAATAATGTCACTTTTTATTTGATTTTATATATTTAAAATAATTTGTATGATTTTAATAACTAAAAATGTTATACTATTACAAATTTTAAAAAATATTTTTTATTAACTATCTTTTTAGTCATTTTAATATCAATTATCATATAATTGGTTATATAATTACTCGATTTTATTTCAATAATAATTTATATTAAATAATTTACTAAGATATTCATGAAAATTCAAGCGTTATATTTAGACACGGTAAAAACAATGTTTTAAAAATTAAAACAAAATTATTAGATTAAATTTATTATATAATAATAGTAAAGATTGATGTATTTTCATTTTAATAAAATATTTATTTATTATTTATTATTTATTAATATAATCTAATATCGATTAAATCTTTAAACCTTAAATCTTTCACTTACCTGATTTAATGTTCAGTTCAATTTTTAAAATATTAATTTTGCAGGGAATACCCTGATTTCTGAAACAATTGGGTGAAATCTGCAAGGAGTTTTTCAATTTCCTCTCGGGTGTTTGTTTGGTCCGCCAACGATAATTGTTGTACAAGGTACTCCATTGAGGTCCTAGCCCGAGCTTTCCAGTGAAACAACATTGTGCGTTCCTTGAAATTGCACAGAACATAATCCAGCGTTGCTAACCACTAAACTCCAACCAATATATATCACAACCAACCGCGTTCAATGACGAGTGCATTCGTCGTATTCTTACACATTCAACGGCATTTTAACTTGAGACCTCCTCCAACCGAGAATTTAACGTCCTTAGAAAAGTCAAAGAACCGGAGGAAGCTGGCGCTGCAGAGAAAAGTCAACCAAACACACATTATAAATATAAGTAGTGAAGACACTCCAAACACAACTTCACGACTCGTTCTTTTCTCCATCTTCTTCTTCTTCTTCTTTCCTTTGTCTCTCTGCAACTTCCGAGCAGTTTCTGACTACCAAACATGGTTTCTCAAACGGATCAGCCCAACGGTCACCAAATTGTTAGTATCTTTCTCTCTCTGATATATCTGTTTATAACTTTATATATGTTTTTTGTTTTGTATTGATTTGTTTCTTTGCATCTTCCAGTTGTATCTGCCTTCGTCTCTTGTCTGTATTTTGGCTAAGAAATAGATAAAAGCAAAAACTGAAATCTTAATAACTAAAATCTTTGGAATTATTAAAGATTTTAGTTATTAATATTATTTTTTTAAAATTTTATGAAAATTTTTAGTATTAAAATATTACCTAACACAAAACATCTCAAAATTTTACCTAACACAAAATATTAATTTATAACTGTCATTTATGTTTTATTCAATAATTAACTTAATTGGTAGGCTTATATTCAATGGTCTCATCTCTATTCATCATAAACTCTCATCACGTGGAAATATAATTAGATATATAAATATCGGCACAGGGTACCTCAATTTGTCAATCTCACTTGATATTTCGGTATTACTCCAGTACTTAGCCATTAACATAGGATATCCCCAAAACTTAAGATATTCAGATACTACTCTAGTACCTAGCCATCAGTACAAGACATCATCAGGATTCAAGATACCTCAGTACTTACTCTACGGATAGATATTTAGTCAATACTCACTCATACCAACACAACCTATTAATTTAAGACCATCAAATGTAGCTTATCTTATGTAAGTCACAGATTCTCGATTTTCACCATTTATTTCAAACTTATTATTAGTTAATCTCTATTTAATAACACATTTTCGCCGAATTGACAACTGATACACCTCAATATACATAACAAAATATAAACACGAATATTTCAAGCTTTGGAACAATCGGTAAAGTTACTTTTATAATATGTTTCTTTTTCAAAAAAATATAAACACGAAATACCTTGTAATTCATGTATGTAACTATTAGTCATTAATTTAATTAATGACTAATTCAAAAATATGATTCACTATGAAATAATTTATTAATAACAAAATACTATTATAGGATTACAGTATAAGATTATCCTTATCTCGATTTCAGGCTCAACTAATTAATAGTCCAATTTACTCCTTAATCGGACCTTCGAACTTAGACATTATAAAAATTTTATCAAACTAATTTAAAAAAATTAAACTCAAATACACTTAATAATCCGACATTATTCTCTTTTCTTCTTTATTTTTAATTATAAAATAATATCCTTACTAACCTAACTATCATAATTACTAAAATATCTTTAACTAATTAAAAGTTCTACTTTACCCTCATTTATTCAATTAATTCCAAAAATACCCATCTTGGAACTAAATTCTAAATTTACCCTTAACTATTTGCATTTCCTATTTTACCCCTTAATGCAACTTAAATTTTCCAAAATTGTACTCTCGCCTCCTCTTTTATCTCCTCCTCTTTCCTCATTTTCCATCCACTTTTTCTCCATTTTCTTACCTCTTTCCATGACTTCAATTTGTCTTAAACAAGTACAACATGCAACCCAACTATAAACTAGTATAGGATCATCAAAAGTCACCAAAAAAGACATAAAATAGTTGTTCGAATTTTGCCTATGTGTTAAGAGATTTCGGAGTTGTTAACCTCCACAATTTCCTCCTTATTTGTTGCAAAACAAAGACAATGAAGAAACCTATGAGAGAAATGTGACATGCAAGAGAAAGAATGGTGCATTTAGACACACTTCGTTGGAGTTCTCGTCATTTTTCAGCTGCTAGCCTTTTATACATGTTTAATAGTTTATGCGCTCGACTGTTTTTATTTTGTGGTATAGAAAACAATTGTTTGGTGAAAAGAACTTGTTTCTATTGATCAGATTTACAAAGTTAAATACAGATTACAAGTAATGAGATTCCACTTTACAAGGAGATAAAATCAAATTTAAAAGGACTCCTATCTATCTTCTAACTAATTAAATCAAATCTTATATTTACACAAGACTAATTGACATGGTCAAACACGTACATTCATGATGTGCTTATATGTGGGCTTTACAAAAACTAACAGAGACTTGTTGTACAATGAAGCAGTCGATTGATGGTGAAGCATTGGCGAGGCACAATGCAATTGATGAGTGGCTACCTATTGCTTCTTCTAGGAAAGCAAAATGGTGGCATTCAGCTTTCCACAATGTCACTGCCATGGTTGGAGCTGGCGTCCTCAGTCTCCCACATGCCATGGCAGATCTTGGGTGGTACGTTTCCTGTCATATAATGGATGTGCTTAAGGTAATATAAAACCTTTCTCAATGTGAAAAGATTTTTGCTTAAGATTTTTGCTTTAGGGGTCCTGGAGTGGTTGTGCTAATTCTGTCATGGGTCATCACACTATACACTCTATGGCAAATGGTTGAGATGCATGAAATGGTGCCTGGGAAGCGATTTGATAGGTATCATGAACTGGGTCAACATGCATTTGGTGAAAAGCTCGGGCTTTACATCGTGGTGCCCCAACAACTTATTGTTGAAGTTAGTGTCTGTATTGTTTATATGGTCACCGGAGGTAAGTCACTGAAGAAGTTCCATGATTTGGTGTGCAATGACGACAAAAAAGACATCAAGTTAACATTTTTCATAATGATCTTTGCCTCTGCTCACTTCGTCCTCTCCCACCTCCCCAACTTCGACTCCATCGCCAACATATCTCTGACAGCTGCAATCATGGCCCTGAGGTTAGCTACAGAATACACACTGTTCCAATCTTAAGCAAAAATTTGTGAATTTTAAGCCAAAATTGACTTCCAAATGTATGCATTTATTGTGATGTAGTTACTCAACCATTGCCTGGTCAGCCCACAGGGGTGCTCAACCAAATGTGCAATATGGGTATAGAGCTAAGACAACTGCAGGAACTGTCTTCAACTTCTTTAGTGCCTTGGGAGATATGGCTTTTGCATATGCTGGTCACAATGTGATTTTGGAGATTCAAGCAACAATGCCATCTACACCTGAAAGGCCATCAAAAGGACCTATGTGGAAAGGAGTAGTTGTAGCCTACATAGCTGTGGCCTTATGCTATTTCCCTGTTGCTCTAATTGGCTACTGGACATACGGTAATTCAGTCCAAGATAACATCCTTATCTCCCTCGAAAAGCCTGTCTGGCTTATTGCAATGGCTAACATGTTCGTTGTGATCCATGTTATTGGAGGCTACCAAGTATGTATATGTCCAACTCTTTTAACATGATGGTTGCTCTTTTCCTCTATAGATTCCCCAACTAAGCTTCAATTTTTTCTGTGCTGCAGATGTATGCAATGCCCGTGTTTGACATGATAGAAACTGTATTAGTGAAGAAGTTAAACTTCAAGCCCACTAGGTTGCTCCGTTTCTTTGTCCGTAATATTTATGTTGGTAAGTAAACTGTAGAGTTCAACATGTCCTTTCAGCCATTGATGAGTCTTGTACTTATGTTTCTGTCCTTTAATTGTAGCATCGACAATGTTCGTTGGCATTACCTTCCCCTTCTTCGGTGGCCTTCTTGCATTTTTTGGTGGATTTTTTTTCGCCCCAACATCATACTTCGTAAGTAACTCTGTTTTATGATAACGAAGCGAGAATTGTTATGTTAAGAAGAACATCTTAAACTTGTCTTATGCCTAACTCGGGTATGTTTTGTTTTGTTCTTCAGCTTCCTTGCGTGATGTGGCTTGCCATCCATAAACCAAGGAAATTCAGCTTGTCCTGGTGGACTAACTGGGCATGTTGTTCTAAATTCTAAACACCATTGCCTTTTTCTTTTCTCTTTTATGCTTGCTTTCGATTTGATTTATCTGAAACCTCACGTGTGTGGTTTTAACCAACTACAGATTTGCATCGTTTTTGGCATTCTCTTGATGGTGGTTTCACCAATAGGAGGTCTCAGGCAAATCATTCTTCAAGCCAAGAGCTACAAGTTCTATTCATAGGCACCATTCCCATACCAGTATGTAACATAAAAAAAGAGAATCCTCAATCATCATATGCAGAGACTGAGACAGAAGATTATATATAATATTGCAAACAACAAGAATTTATCATGTTTAATTGCTCTGATGTACAAAACAACCGTTCGAAAACAGAAATCAGTGTACTATTGAAGTTCCATCTAATAAAGGTAATAAGTATTTTATTACTTTTATTGATGATTTTAGTATAAAGGATTGGGTGTATTTTCTAAAACAGAAATCAGAAGCTTGTGATACATTTAAATCATTTAAAGCGTTTGTGCAAAAGCAAAGTGGCTGCAGAATTAAAACATTAAAAACAAATAGAGGTCAAGAGTATCTTGCATGCATAGAGGTCTTTGAGCATAATGGAATTCAATATCAGTTGACCACTAAATACACACCTCAACAGAATGGAGTAACAAAAAGGAAGAACTATTATGGACATGGTAAGATGCATGCTAAGATCTAAACAATTGCCTAAAGAATTTTGGGCAGAAGTTATTGCTTGTGTAGTTTATATTTTAAATAGATGTCCAACAAAAGGCCTTAATGACAAAACACCTGAGGAAGCTTGGAGCGAGAGGAAACCTTCCATTCAGCATCTCAAAGTTTTTGGGTGTATTGCTTATGCACATGTACCAGATCAGTTGAGGAAGAAGTTGGAAGACAAAGGTGAGAAATGTATTTTCATAGGCTATATTACAAATTCAAAGGCCTATAAATTATACAATCCAAATACAAAAAAGGCGACTATTAGTCATGATGTAGCCTTTAATGAGTATGGAATATGGGATTGGTCTTCAACTTCTCAAAAAAGGTCAGTGGTAATTTCAGAAAGCTATGAAGAAGAAAATTCTAAGACATACTTAGTATCTCAGCCAGAGACAACTAAGAGACGCCAAAGACGTCATCAGTTACCAGCCAAATTGGAAGATTATGTGATAAATACTGATAATGATCTATCTGATAAAGAGATTATCAATTTTGCTTTATTTGCAGACTGTGAACCAGCTAATTATGAGGAGACATCAAATGACTTGAAATGGAGAAAAGTCATAGATGAAGAAATATAAGCAATTGAAAAGAATGACACGTGGTAATTAATAGATTTGTCTGTTGATGAAAAGCCTATAGGAGTAAAGTGGGTCTACAAAACAAATTTGCCTAATGGTAAGATTGACCGTTTTAAAGCTATATTGGTTGTAAAAGGATATAAGCAAAAACCAGGCATTGATTACTTTTAGGTTAATTACTAAAAAAATCTAAACTTTCATCAATTTTTTAATTATAGCTTGAACTTTAAAAAGTACCAATAAAAAGTCCAAACTATCAATTTTTTTCAATTCTAGCCCAACGTTAGTCTCACTGTTATCTTCGTTGATGTATCACTGTCACCTGTCAATGGACCCTCATTAATCAGAAACATCAGCATAATTAGCAAAAGTCAGTCTGATTAGTGAAACGATGTCGTTTCATGATAAAATTGAGACAACTTCGTTTCAACAAAACTAAACAATCACACCCCGTCATGTTCTCAATTTATAACCTAAATATCTAACTTTTCTCTCACTCACGCATGAAATCACTATTATGGACACCAACTAGCTATGAACCCCCTCTCTTTTACTTCTTCCCTGAACTCTAGAGGTAATATTGGAGAACCATCAACTACCATATTAGGTCTTATTATCCATAAAAATGGGTGGTTGCTTTTGGCTAGTCCCATCTTGAATTTGATTAGATGTTTAGTTGTCAACATTGTTATGTTGCCAAAATTTACATAAAGCACTGAGTAAGGTTCCTTGGAATTAAGCCATTGAAGACACTCGGGTTCTTCTTTCCATAGATTACATCCAATTGATCTCATACCACTTTGTTGTGTTTGATTGAGATGTAGTTGCAGAGGGCCAATGAAATAGATAGTACGAAACATAGAGTATATTGGATCCAAAAGTTTAGGTTGTAAAGCATCAAAAGTGGGCAAAATGAGTATTGGAGCTTCTCATGATTTCTTAGTTATCTCTACTGCTAACTGAAACCTGACTTCATCAGTATTTTTCGCTCAAGTTTCACTAGCTACAAAATCCTTTAAACGCATATTTATCATTCCAGGAATGAAGTCCACGATTTGGTCCAAGTAGCCTTTTTTTTAAAGCTCTCATCCATTAGAAAAAAAAGTTGTTTAGATGAAAGATATTACTAAAGCACATGGACAAAAACGACGGGGTGAGTGAGAGAAAAGTTAAGGATTTATGTTACAGATTGAGAACAATGATGGGATGTGATTGTCTGAATTTTGTTGAAATAGCATCATCTTAATTTTATCATAAAACGGCGTCATTTCACTAATTAGACTGACTTCTGCTAATTACGATGACGTGTCTGAATAATGAGGGTTCATTGACAAGTGGTAGTGTCATGTCAGCGAAGATAACGATGAGACTAATGTTGGGCTGGAATTGAAAAAATTGATAATTTGGACATTTTATTGTTAACTTTTTAAAGTTTAGGCTGTAATTAAAATTTTCACGAAAGTTTAAGCTTTTTTTGGTAATTAACCCATTACCTTTAAATATTTGCTCCTACTGTGAGATTGGATACTATTTGTATGATTATCTCCCTCTCAACTCAAAATAACTAGAAGATTTATCAAATGGATGTAAAATCTGCTTTTTTAAATGAAATTTTGGAAGAGGAAGTATATGTTGAGCAACCTGTAAGGTATGAAATTAGAGGTAAAGAAAATAAAGTTTACAAGTTGAAGAAAGCACTATATAGATTGAAAAAGACACTAAGAGCGTGGTACAAAAGAATTTATTCATACTTTATGAAGTATGATTTTGAAATATATTCTTTTGAGCATACTTTATATGTTAAATTTGCTGAATCTGGTGATATTCTAATTGTGTCTTTATGTTGATGATTTAATTTTTACTGGAAACAACTTAAAGATGATTGAAGAATTTAAGAAGGCTATTGTAAAATCATTTGACATGATAGACTTAGGTCTAATGTCTTATTTTCTTGTAATAGAGATAATTCAACAGGATGAATTTTATTTCCCATAAGAAGTATGTGAATGATATTTTTAAAGAAATTTAAGATGGAGAATTCAAAATCAGCTCCTACCCCAATTGAAGAGAAATTGAAACAAGTAAAAGAAGAAAAAGGGAGAGCTATAAATTCAACTTACTACAAGAGCTTAATTGGAAGTCTGAGTTATTTAATTGCAACCAGACCAGATATAGTTTTTGGAGTTGAATTACTTAGCAGATTTATGGAGGAGCCTCGTACCTGTTATTTAGAAGGAGCAAAGAGAATTTTTTTCTCCAACAAATTTCATTCTAAAAAAAATAAATTTACATACCCTGAACTGTATCATAACTTCAGTACAGACATAAAAATAAGAAAAAAACACATCAGGATATGTTTTACGTCTTGGCACTAGTGCAATATTACGGTCTTCAAGAAAACAACCCATAGTTGCATTATATATAGCTGAAGCATAATACATTGCAGCAACTAGTTGTGCTAAATAGGTATTATGACTAAGAAGAATGCTTGAAGTACTTTATCAAAAACAAGATGTTCCATCAAAATTATTTTGTGATAATAAGTCCACAATAGCGTTGTGTAAAAATTCAGTTTTTCATGGGCGATCCAAGTACATAGACATTTGGTTTCATAAAATTCACGAGCTAGTAACTAAAAAGGAATAGTGATTAATTATTGTCACATTGAAGAACAAGTTGTACATTTTTTTTACTAAACCATTGGAGTTTGAGTTATTTCACAAAGTGAAGAAATTGTTGGGGATAATAAATTTCTACCAGCTTGATTCAAGGGAGACAATGTTAGGAAAATAAATAAATCAAACTAATGAGTCGTGCAAGGAAAGGAGACAATAACATGCATCTTCATTAATTGTAGCCGAAATCATGATGAAGCAAGTGAAGAAAGAGGCCCTCTTTCTTCTTCCTTAAGCATTTCATTTGATTTGACCAAATTTTTAGTTCGATAGGAAGTTTGCATTAAAACTCTAATGTTTTATTATTTTTTGTTTCCGATAAAAGGAGTCTAACCGAAACCTATGTTTTGGTATTTTATTTTGGGATTGAATTAATTAATTCTCCTGATCTTCTCTTCTTTTCCTCTCTCTTGTGTGTGCTCGTGTGTGTGAGAGACAGAGAGGGTGTATTTTGTCATTTGAAATCATTGTATAAAGCCATTAATCCTGTCTGAAGGAAGCACAGTTTGTGGTTGAACAGTCTTAAAATCTCTAAAATGGGACTTACCCAAGAGTTTCTCCTAATGCTAATTAGTTCGAATCCTACGCCAAGTTGTTGACCAGCTCAAAGCCCGTAAGAGCATTGAAGTATTCGAACGTATGCATTTTTATCAAAACTTACAGGAATGGAGAAGTGTTGTAATAGTATGGCGGGAGCCATCGTAAAGCCACCTAGATTTAGGCATGCCATTGAAGAAATTAATGTGAACAGTTCATTCTGTGTGATCATATCAAAATCGTCTGATGATCTTTACCAAAAAAGAAGGGAGTTTCAGTTTCCTGCTAGCTGTTCTTACCAAAAGAAAGAGTTTCCTGAATAAAGA
>JAOQMQ010000195.1:2702521-2715632 GCA_027563845.1 Erythroxylum subrotundum
CATGCCTACTACATATTTAATCCAATTTCTAATCCTTTCTTTCCAAATTCTAATTTAAGGGCCAATTCTAATATATAAAAAAATTAACCCACAATTAAGCACAATTAAATAAATATAAACAATCAATTAAACAATTATGCAAATTTGGGAAGAAAACAAGGTCTAACATCTTACACTATCCCTTGCACCATAGGTAGAACTACTATTTCTTATGCCTTACTTGACTTAGGTGCAGCAATTAATGTCATGCCGACCTCTGTTTATAAGACCTTGGGTATTGAAGCTTTGAAAGACACTAGTGTAGTGCTTGGTCTAGCTGATAGGACTGTGAGATACCCTAAAGACATTCTAAAGGATATCCTTGTGCAAGTCAAAGGACTTGTTTTCCCTACTGACTTTTATGTCTTGGATATGACTAATAAGCTTCCAGCTGAGAGTACCTTGATTCTAGGTAGGCCTTTCCTTTTGACTACTGAGACCATAATGAACATGAAGAAGGGCCTTATCACTATGGGAATTGGGGATCAAGAAGTGCAATTTAATCTTTCAGAAGCTATGAGTCATGGTTATGAAAATTGTTCTTACTTGGGTGTTAGTTTGATTGAATGCCATGATAATGATGTGGAAGATTTGCATGAGACTGATGTACATGAGCCCGACTGGTGTAATATGGTTATGAATCATCATGATGCATTTACTTGTTTATCCTCAGCCCGTTCTTCTGGTTTTTGTGCATATGAAGGTGACATATCATATGTCTATTGTTTAGAGATAGATAAGTGGCTTTCCATTCCGCAAAATTTTGATGCATCTTTTTATTTTGATATTACTGCTGATTCTGCACTTGTAGCCTTGAGGAAGGTGTGTTTCATGATTATACAGGAACTGACGATAAGAGAGCTATTAAACAAGCTGCGAATGTAGTTTCTCCTTCAAGTGGTGCTAAAATATTAAAAGAGGATAGCAGTGATCCTGCTACTGTTCTAAGCCCTTCTAATACCACTCTTACTTCTGATTTACTTTCTTTTTCTATTGACCAAACTAACCCTAATTCTGTTATTTCCAGGTCATTTGATGGTGGAACTAAGTCGGGAAGTGGAGGACATACACGCCACACAGAGCTTATATCATCTTCCCCAAGCCTCATGGACACACCACTCACATTGAATGCATTGGATATACCAAAGCTGGTTCCTTCTATTATGCAACCCTCTGATTTAGAATTGAAACCCCTTCCCCCTAACTTGAAATATGTCTTTCTTGCTAGTGATTGCAAATTGCCTGTTAATATTTCCAGTTCTTTAAGTAGTTCTGAAGAAGAGAGACTAGTTTCTGTGTTGAAAAGATATAAGAGGGCTATAGGTTGGTCTTTAGGGGACATACCAGGAATTAACCCTTTGGTTTGTACACATAAGATCCTTCTGGATGAAGGGTCCAAGCCAGTTAGGCAGCCACTCAGGAGGTCGAATCCTTTTATTCATGATGTAATTAAGAAGGAGGTATCTAAGTTATTGAGTGCAGGGATCATATATGCCATATCAGACAGTGAGTGGGTGAGCGCAGTACAGGTAGTACTGAAGAAGAACGGTATCACAGTAGTGAGAAATGAGAGTGATGAACTCATTCCATCAAGAGTTCAAAATGCTTGGAGAATGTGCATAAACTATAGGAAGTTGAACGAAGCAACTAGGAAGGATCATTTTCCATTACCTTTCATTGATCAAATGTTGGAAAGAATATCAAGGAAATCTCACTATTGTTTCTTAGATGGCTTTTCAAGTTACTTCCAGGTACCAATTGCACCTATAGACCAAAACAAGACTACTTTTACATGCCCTTTTGGTACCTACGCTTATCAAAGGATGCCATTTAGGTTGTGTAACGCTCAAGGAACCTTTCAAAGGTGTATGATGACAATCTTCTGTGATTTATTAGAGCAAAATATGGAGGTTTTTAGGGATGACTTCACCGTTTATGGTGATAGCTTTGATGATTGCTTGTTTAGTCTTGAACGTGTTCTTAGTAGATGCGTTCAGAAAAAATTGGTTTTGAATTATGAGAAATGTCATTTTATGGTAGATAGTGGCATAGTGTTAGGTCATCGCATCTCCCAAAAGGGGATTAAGGTTGATAGAGCTAAGATTGAAATCATTTCTTCACTTTCTTATCCTACTTGTCAAAAAGAATTGAGATCTTTCTTGGGGCATGCGTGGTTTTATCGGTGCTTTGTAAAAGATTTTAGTACAATTGCTTTACCCTTTTCTACATTGTTGAAAAAAATATTGATTTTCACTTTGATGATAAATGTAGACATGCCTTCAACACTTTGAAATCTTTGCTTGTTTTACCTCCTATTTTGACTGCACCTAATTGGGATTTGCCCTTTGAGTTATCTTGTGATGCTTCTAATTTTGCAGTTGGTGCTATGCTTGGTTAGAGGAAGGAAAAACGATCTAGAGTGATAGCTTATGCCTCCAAGACACTTGATGCTGCTCGAGTGAATTATACCACTACCGAGAAGGAACTTTTTGCTATAATCTTTGCTTTGGATAAGTTTAGACAGTATCTGATAAACTCTCGAGTGGTTGTTTTTACAGATCATGCAGCGGTGCGGTACTTGTTCAAGAAGCCCCAGTCTAAACCAAGACTGCTGAGATGGGCTTTGTTGCTGCAGGAGTTCGATATTGAAATCAGAGACAGAGCTGGAGTAGAGAAACATGTGGCTGACCACCTTAGTCAGTTACCTGAAGGCACTGAGGGAGTTGACTCTTCTAATCTTACTGTTGATTCTTTTCCTAATTCTGCACTTTTTTCCTTGGCGGTTCAGAAGCCTTGGTACTCAAATATTGTTAATTACATTGTCGTTGATTTTGTGCCTCCTTTTATGTCTAAGTTTCAGGTTCATAAGCTGAAGAGGGAGGCAAGATACTATAAATGGGATGCTCCAATTCTTTGGAATCAATGTAGTGATCAGATCATCAGATGATATATTCCTAACAATGAGATCCTCTCTATCCTTACCTTTGCACATTGTTTATCTTGCGGGGGGCGTTTTAGTGTTAATAGGACTGCTAGGAAGGTTTTAGAGTGTGGGTTTTACTGGCCTACCTTATTCAAAGATGCTTATACTTTTTGCAAGTCTTGTGATAAGTGCCAGAGGTTTGGGAATCTAGTTAAAAAGTATGAAATGCCTTTAAGACCTATGCATTTTTGTGAAATTTTTTATGTCTGGGGTTTGGATTTTATGAATCCCTTTCCTCCGTCATTTGGGTTTTTCATATATATTACTTGCAGTAGATTATGTATCTAGGTGGGTAGAGGCAGTGCCAATTAGGAAAGATGATGCTTCTACTATTACCAAGTTTTTATGTGCTCATATCTTTTATAGGTACGGCATTCCAAGAGCAATTGTCAACGACCAAGGAACACATTTCTGCAATAGGACTATCAAGTCTTTACTTGCTAAGTATGGAGTTAATCACAAGCTGGCCACTCCTTACCACCCTCAAATAAATGGGTTGGCTGAATTCTCCAATCGAGAAGTGAAGCGTATACTAGAAAAGATTGTGAAACCATCCCGAAAAGACTAGAGTGAAAGGCTTCAGGAGGTGCTGTGAGCTTACAGGACTACCTACAAGACCCCTATAGGCATGCCCCCTTTCCGGTTGCTTTATGGCAAGTCTTTCCATCTACTTATGGAGATCGAGCACAAATCTTATTGGGCAATCAAGGAATGTAATGCAGACCTTGAATCTTCACTTGAAAATCGGACAATGCAACTCCAAAAACTTGAAGAGATGAGACTTGAGTCTTATGATAATGCCAGAATCTACAAAGACAAGTTGAAAATGATTCATGACAAACAGATTCTGAGGAAAGAATTCCATGAAGGTGACAAAGTTCTAAAGTTCAAGGCTTGGTTAAAGTTGATGCCTGGGAAGTTCGTCACCAAGTGGGAGGGCCCTTTCAAGGTTTACCAAGGTGCATTCATTTGGTACGGTAGAGCTAGTGGATGAAGCAACTGGTCATGTTTCACAGGTCAATAGTCATCTGCTTAAGCATTACCATAAGGATCAAAGACCCCCCTATTCCCACGGTTGTTCCCTTCCACCTTTCTCCTTTATTCCCTATTATATTAATGGTGTTATATGTCTGCTGAGATAGTTCGGAATAAGTGGAGAAGGGAACCTTTCTAGTAGGAAGTAATTGTAGTTGTTTATTTCGTTTAGTTATTATTAGTTAGTTTTCCCTTGTTTTTGCCACTTCGCCTATAATTGTTTTTCTTACATTGAGGCCAATGTATTGACTAAATGTGGGCGAGGGATTGCTTTTGTTGAATTGTTTTCCACTGCTTAGATTGTCATTATATTGACTTTGCATTAGGCACTGTTTGTTTGATTGAGCTAAATTGTCTGGGTTTTTCTCTTGAGCATAATGAAATTTAATATCAATTGACCACCAGATACACGCCTCAATAGAATGGAGTAACAGAAAGAAAGAACTATTATGGACATGATAAGATGCATGTTAATATCTAAACAATCGCCTAACGAATTTTGGGTAGAAGTTGTTGCTTGTGTAGTTTATATTTTAAATAGGTTTCCAACAAAAGGCCTTAATGACAAAACACCTGAGGAAGCTTGGAGCGAGAGGAAACCTTCCATTCAGCATCTCAAAGTTTTTGGGTGTATTGCTTATGCCCATATACCAGATCAGTTGAGGAAGAAGTTGGATGACAAAGGTGAGAAATTTATTTTTATAGGCTATATTACAAATTCAAATGCCTATAAATTATACAATCCAAATACGAAAAAGATGATTATTAGTCATGATGTAACCTTTAATGAGTATGGAAAATGGGATTGGTTTTCAAATTCTCAAAAAAGGTCGGTGGTAATTTCAAAAAGCTATAAAGAAGAAAATATTAAGACAAATTCAGTATCTCAGCCAGAGACATCTGGGAGACCCCAAAGACGTCGTCAGTTACTAACCAGCTTGGAAGATTATGTGATAAGTACTAATAATGATCTATCTGATAAAGAGATTATCAATTTTGCTTTATTTGCAGATTGTGAACCAGTTAATTAAAAGGAGACATCAAATGACTTGAAATAGAGAAAAGTCATGGATGAAGAAATATAAGCAATTGAAAAGAACGACACATGGTAATTACTAGACTTGTCTGTTGATAAAGAGCCTATAGGAGTAAAGTGGGTGTATAAAACAAATTACAAGCCTAAAGGTGAGATTGACCGTTTTAAAGCTAGATTGGTTACAAAAGGATATAAGCAAAAACTAGGCATTGATTACTTTTGGGTTAATTACTAAAAAAATATAAACTTTTGTCAATTTTTTAATTATAGCCTGAACTTTAAAAAGTAATAATAAAATGCCCAAACTATCAATTTCAATTCTAGTTCAACATTAGTCTCACTATTATCTTTGCTGACGTGTCATTGCCGCGTGTCAACGAACCTCATTAATCAAACACATCGGCATAATTAGCAGAAGTCAGTCTGATTAGTGAAACAATGTCGTTTCATGTTAAAATTGAGACGACTTTGTTTCAACAAAACTATACAATCACCCCCCGTCGTGTTCGCAATATATAACCTAAATATCTAACATTTCTCCCACTCACGCACGAAATCACTCTTATGGACACCAGCTAGCTATGAACCCCCTTCTCTTGTTTCTTCACTGAACTCTGGAGGTAATATTGCAGAACCGCCAACTACCATATCAGGTCTTATTATCCACAAAAATGGGTGGTTGCTTTTGCCTAATCCCATCCTGAATTTGATTAGATGTTTAGTTGTCAACACTTTTATGCTGCCAAAATTTACGTAAAGCACTGAGTAAGGTTCCTTGGAATCAAGCCATTGAAGACACTCGGGTTCTTCTTTCCATAGATTACATCTAATTGATCTCATACCACTTTGCTGCATTTGATTTAGATGTAGTTGCAGAGGGCCAATGAAATAGATAGTACGAAACATAGAGTATATTGGATCCAAAAGTTCAGGTCATAAAGCATCAAAAGTGTGCAAAATGAGTATTGGAGCTTCTCATGATTTCTTAGTTATCTCTACTGCTAAATGAAACCTGATTTCATCAGTACTTTTCGCTCAAGTTCCGCTATTTGCAAAATCCTTTAAACGCATATTTATCATTCCTGGAACGAAGTCCACGATTTGGTCCAAGTAGCCATTTTTTCGAAAGCTCTTATCCATTAGAAAAAAAGTTGTTTAGATGAAAGACGTTACTAAAGCACATGCACAACGACGATGGGGTGAGTGAGAGAAAAGTTAGGGATTTAGGTTGCAAATTCTAAATTTGGTTGAAATGACGTCGTCTTAGTTTTATAATGAAATGACGTCGTTGCACTAATTAGACTGACTTTTGCTAATTACGCTGACGTGTATGAATAATGAGGGTTCATGGACAAGTGGTAGTGTCATATCAACGAAGATAACAATGAAACTAAAATTGGGCTAGAATTGAAAAAAAATTGATAGTTTAGTCATTTTATTATTACTTTTTAAAGATCGAGCTATAATTGAAAATTTGACGAAAGTTTGAGCTTTTTTAATAATTAACCCATTACCTTTAAGTATTTGCTCCTACTGTGAAATTGGACACTATTCATATGATTATCTCCCTCTCAAGTCAAAATAACTGGAAGATTTATCAAATAGGTGTAAAATCTGCTTTTTTAAATGAAATTTTGGAAGAGGAAGTATATATTGAGCAACCCGCAAGGTATGAAATTAGAGGTAAAGAAAATAAAGTTTACAGGTTGAAGAAATCATTATATAGATTGAAATAGGCACCAAGAGCATGGTATAAAAGAATTTATTCATACTTCATAAAGCATGAATTTGAAAGATATTCTTTTGAGCATACTTTATATGTTAAATTTGTTGAATTTGGTGATATTCTAATTGTGTGTCTTTATGTTGATGATTTAATTTTTACTGGAAACAACTCAAAGATGATTGAAGAATTTAAGAAGGCTATGGTAAAATCATTTGACATGACAGATTTAGGTCTAATGTCTTTTTTTTGTTTGGAATAAAGGTAATTCAACAAGATTATGAAAATTTTATTTCCCATAGGAAGTATGCGAATGATATTTTTGAAGAAATATAAGATGGAGAATTCAAGATCGGCTCCTACCCCAATTAAAGAGAAATTGAAACAAGTAAAAGAAGATAAAGGGAGACCTATAAATTCAACTTACTGCATGAGTTTAATTGAAAGTCTGAGTTATTTAACTGCAACCAGACCAGATATAGTTTTTGGAGTTAAATTACTTAGCAGATTCATAGAGAAGCCTCGTACTTGTCATTTAGAAGGAGCAAAAAGAATTTTTTGATATATCAAAGGTACTTTGAATGAAGGAACTTTTTTATGCAAATATTAATTATGTGAATTTTTTATATTACACAGATAATGATTGGGGTGGAGACATAGAAACAAGAAAAAAACACATCAGGGTATGTTTTTCATCTTAGCACTAATGCAATATCATGGTCTTCAAGGAAACAACCCGTGGTTGCATTATCTATAGCTAAAGCAGAATACATTGCAGCAACTAATTGTGCTACACAGGTAGTATGGCTAAGAAGAATGCTTGAAGTACTTTATCAAAGACAATATGTTCCAACAAAATTATTATGTGATAATAAGTCCACAATAGCGTTGTGCAAAAATACAGTTTTTCATGGGCGATCCGAGTACATAGACATTTGTTTTCAGAAAATTCACGAGCTAGTAACTGAAAAGGAAGTAATGATTAATTATTGTCACACTGAAGAACAAGTTGTACATATTTTTACTAAACCATTAAATTTTAAGTTGTTTCATAAAGTGAAGAAATTGTTGGGGATAATAAATTTCTACCAGCTTGATTCAAGCGAGACAATGTTAGGAAAATAAATAAATCAAGCTTGAATTAGCTGTGCAAGGAAAGGAGACAACAACATGCATCTTCATTAATTGTAACCGAAATCATGATCAAACAAGTGAAGAAAGAGGCGCAGCTTTCTTCTTCCTTAAGCATTCTATTTTATTTGACTAAATTTTTGGTCCAATAGGAAGTTTGCATTAAGACTCTAATGTTTTATTTTTTTTGTTTCCAATAAAAGGAGTCTAACCGAAACCTATATTGTGGTATTCTATTTTGGGATTGAATTAATTAATTCTCCTCTTCTCTTCTTTTCCTCTCTCTCGTGTGTGTGCGCGTGTGTGTGAGAGAGAGAGAGAGGGTGTGTTTTGTCGTTTGATATCATTGTATAAAGCCATTAATGTTGTCTGAAGGAAACACAGTTTGTGGTTGAACTGTCTTAAAATCTCTAAAATAGGACTCACCCAAGAGAGTTGCGTCAGTTCTCCTAATGCTAATTAGTTCGAGTCCTACGCCAAGTTATTGACCAGCTGATAGAATCAAAGACCGTAAGAGCATTGAAGTAATCGAACGTATGCATTTTTATCAAAACTTAAAGCAATGGAGAAGTGTTGTAATATTATAGCGGGAGCCATGGTAAAGCCAACTAGATTTTGGCATGCCATTGAAGAAATTAAAGTGAACAGCTCATTCTGTGTGATCATATCAAAATCGTCTGATAATCTTTACCAAAAAAGAAGGGAGTTTCAGTTTCCTGCTAGCTGTTCTTACCAAAAGAAAGAGTTTCCTGAATAAAGATTTTGTTTTTCCAACTAATAGCAATCTCCATTAACGGCATGAGCTTTGTTAAATGATGTTGGAAAAGCTTGGGAAAGATTAGTCATACAAGTGGGAGATTGTTAGTTTATGCCCTTGCAGTTAATCAATTGAATGCAAATTAATGTATGACATTATATTTTAATTAATGAAAAGGCTTTATTTATCTTTATGTATTTATTTAATTAATATTTTATGTTTTAATACTAAAGATAAAATCCTTGGAATAATTACTCTGTAATTGAAATTATGATGAGATCATAATTATGATATTCAATTTACACTTATATGTTATTCCTAAATGTTCCTAGATGTAGTTTCATCAAGACTGGAAATTGTTCAAATGGTAAAACTAGCACACATTATGTTTCTTTCTTATGAAGAAAGTAATTGATTTGATAAATTAAAGTATAGAGATACTTAAACTAATAAGTGGGTGATTAGTAGAGAATAAGTCACTGAACTAACCCGATTATAAGAATTTCAAATGGAATATTAGTTATGTGTCTATAGATTATCTCATAATGATGGTTGTATAATTGATCCTTAGACTTGATATTACCAAGGTATCTAGTATGGAAATTACTATGTTTTGATGCTACTTATGAATCGTCCTAGGATAATTTAGTCGGTAGTAATTGGATACAGTATGAATCATATGTAGATAGTTGATTAAGTCAATATAGGATTCGTCACTCTAAAGTAATTAGAGAGAATATTCTATTGTTCTTGATTAGTAGTGATTTATGGAATTCTCTAGCCAGAGTGAATTGATATTTGAAAAGGAGTTTTCAAATTTCAATTATAAATCAATTATTAATTAGCAAGAACGAACATGATTGGATGATAAGAGTAGACATTGTATCCATACTATGTCCAATTAGAATATTAAATGACGAAAGGATTAAATTATATATTATAGCCATGCATGGACAGGTTAAGTCAATCACTTTGACATTCTTGATATATAGGTAATCATGACATGTTGCTAGACATCAATTATGATTTATGATTATGAATTATTTAATTAGAGAATTAAAGATAAATTAAAAAGAGTTTTAATTTATCTAATTCTAATTGTGAATTAGAATTATAATTTATAATCATTGCCAATTTATTAGGAACCTAATGGGTCACACATCAAAGAGCAATTTGTGAAAGAAAAATCAATATAATTAAGTTGGACTTAATTATAAAGTTTGAGAAACTTTAGGAACAAATATGAGATATTTGATTTTATTAAAATTAAATTAATTAGATTTAGATTTAGATTTTAATTATAATTTAAGAGATTTAATTTTAATAAGAGACTGCCATGATTTTTCTATTTAAAGGGAAGAGCATTTTAGAAGCTAGCACTTTTTGTCTTCTTCCTCTCAAAGCAGTTTGGGAATTACTCTGTAGATACCATCAAATACTTGACAATTGGACAGCTTGTGATTGATCAATCAAAAATAGTTTCAAAGATTTTTCAACAGAAAGCGAACAAGGTACGATTTCTAAATCGATTTATGTTTTATTCAAGTTTATTCAATTATCGGGATTCGCTCGAAATCCATAAAAAAATTATTTTCCGCATCCCCAGTGATTCGATCACGGTTGGATTTCAACACAACGTGTGAAATTAGAGGTAAAGAAAATGAAGTTTACAGGTTGAAGAAAGCAATATATAGACTGAAACAGACACCAAGAGCATGGTATAAAAGAATTTATTCATACTTCATGAAGCATGATTTTGAAAGATATTCTCTTGAGCATACTTTATATGTTAAATTTGTTGAATCTGGTGATATTCTAATAGTGTGTCTTTATAATGATGATTTAATTTTTACTGGAAACAACTCAAAGATGATTGAAGAATTTAAGAAGTCTATGTTAAAATCATTTGACATGATAGACTTAGGTCTAATGTCTTCTTTTCTTGGAATAGAGGTCATTCAAAAGGATGATAAAAATTTTATTTCCTATAGGAAGCATGCGAATGATATTTTTGAAGAAATATAAAATGGAGAATTCAAAATCGGCTCCTACCCCAATTGAAGAGAAATTGAAGCAAGTAAAAGAAGATAAAGGGAGACCTATAAATTCAACTAACTACAAGAGTTTAATTGAAAGTCTAAGTTGTTTAACTGCAACTAGACTAGATATAGTTAACTGAAAAGGAAGTATTGATTAATTTTTATCACTCTGAAGAACAAGTTGTACATATTTTTACTAAACCATTGAAGTTTGAGTTGTTTCACAAAGTGAAGAAATTATTGGGGATAATAAATTTCTACCAGCTTGATTCAAGCGAGACAATGTTAGGAAAATAAATAAATCAAGCTTGAATGAGCTGTGCAAGGAAACGAGACAACAACAAAATTATTATGTGATAATGAGTCCACAATAGCTGTTAGACCCCAGACTTTTATTGGAAGTTAGAACTATTAAAGAAGAAATTGTTAGTGATTAGTTATGAGTAAAGAAAAAGGAGAATTCTTGAATTTGAAATAATATATAAGATTTAGGTAATGAATGTAGTAAGTTGATGATGAGTGGGTATATGTGTGTGTGTTCTGTTATTAATGTTCACGTATATGTGTGTGTGTTCTGTTATTAATGTTCACGATCAATCATGGACTATAATTTGTTTTTGGATGATATTGAGTTTAAATGGAAGTTGAGAGGCATAATAGTGATTGAGCATGAAAGTTGAAAATGCAGAAAAGTAATAGAGCATGAATAGGTTGACTATGAATTCTGTGTTTTTGATTATTTTTTTGACTAAACTTACATATTTTGGAGTAGTATGAAATTATAGTGAATGAGTTGATTGAAATGGAGTAGAAAGACCAGAATAAAAATTTGAAGTGTTGGATTTTGGAAAGTGAAGTCTGAAAATTCTCTGAAAATGAACAATGGAGAGTTGGATTCTTCGATCTGAAACTTATGTGATATTTCTGGGTTGATCTAGAGAGATTTTGATAAAATTGTCTTAATAAAAGTTGTAGTTTATCTTCCTAGCTTTCTAACACTATGAAGTATGAAATTTTTGGACGATGGAGTTGGAAGATATGATCATTAGAAGTTTGGATGCTATTTAGGATGGAACTTTCGGGACAGGTTCATTGTTTTGAAATTTTGACCCTTATAGAGGTAAGATTTGGTTTTTAGGTCTTAATAAAAGTTATAGAGCCTTCTTTCAGCTTTCCTTTGATACCAAATTTGCAAATTTTGGAGTTATGGGTCAAAAGTTATGAATTGTGGAAGTTAGGATGTCGGAAGAAGAAAGATCAAGAGTTTCTAGTCAACTATTATAGGCTTAGTCGACTAATAGTCTTCGACTAGTCGACTATTGTCATGTTTTCCCCATGTATTAGTCGACTAATAGTCTTCGACTAGTCGACTATTGTCATGTTTTCCCCAACTCTTATTTGTATTAGTCGACTAATTTGGTACCAGTCGACTATTGTCCTGTTTCCCCTGACCCGACCTCTCTTCACTCTTTTGGCCATTACTTTTTCGCCCGATCTCCGATTGACCTGATTTTTAAAACATTGGATTCCTAAGATATTCCTCTACCTCTCCACAAAAATTTAGAGCTTTTAGGTATTAATTTGAAAAAGATTGATTGAACGAATGTGACGGGTTCGGATGGAGAATATGAGTGGGGTGTTTTACTCAACATGCTTCAGTATTTTGAGGATATCTTGATCTGTAGAGATCCAAATGAGTTGATTTTTGTTCCTAAATAAACTAGAGGCATGGAACTACAAATTATCTCAAGGAATCGAATTTCAATTTAGTCAGTAAGACTCTCAATTTCTGGGGTGAAATCGGGTATAGTGTATAGTCTCGGTTTAGTAACAGTCCAAAAGTATTTGGGCCATAACTTCTAGAATACTGAACCAAATTGAATGATTTTGGTGTCATTAGAAAATTTAGACAATGAGGAAAATTTTTTTAGAAGGAAGTTTTATCAAATTCCTTTAATTTCATGACTAGAAAAAGGTCTTGATTTAAGGAAGGAGTTAAGCATGATTTTAAATAATTTTGAGGTCTTAATAGATTAATTACTTTTATTTTGTGGAATTAATTAGCATGTTAATGTAAGTAATTGGCATGTTAATGTGAGTAGGACCATATGACATGGATTAAATTGAATTAAGGTGGTAAGAATTGCTTGAGGGGCAAAATTGGCAAGCCACTTAAGTATTAAGGTTACAAGGCTTATAAGGAAGGATATTTTAGACATTTTATACTCATTAATGGCATTTTTGTAATAAGACATGTGGGTTGGCTTTTAGAGGAAGGAGGAGCACGAAATTAGAAGAAAAGAAACCAAGAGAAGAGAGAAGAAGGAGATTTTGGTGGAGAGAGGAAAGAAAGAAGAAAGAAGAAGAA
>JAOQMQ010000195.1:2715732-2727765 GCA_027563845.1 Erythroxylum subrotundum
AAAATCATTATGATTTTTTTATTGATGTTTATTATGATGCCATGTGAAGTATAGTAGTGATTGTTCGTAGCGCACTCTTATCGTAGGAGATGTATCGGAGTGATCTACGGGCGTCCCGGTGTATACCCTGCGGTAAGGGGGCGCTACATCCTATTGAAAGAGTGTAATCAAAGCCTATGGTATGGTATTCTATTTTGGGATTGAATTAATTAATTCTCCTCTTCTCTTCTCTCCTCCTCTCAAGTGTGTGTGAGTGTGTTTTTTCATTGGTATCAGATTTAGTTAAATCTGGCATTAGTTTTTAAAGCTATTTGTGAGAAAAGAGAGAGTGTGTGTGTGTGTGTTCTTACACTTGTGAGAGAGTGGTTCATTTAAAGGTGAAATACATCAAACATTTATAATATTTTGTGATTAGGTTCCAAGTTAGAATATTGATTATAATTATTGGAAAATTTTAATGTCTACCCACCTCAAGGGTCACAATATTTGGAGCCTTATTGATCCAGTTTTACAAGGAGCCGATATAAATACCTAAAGAAAGAACCAGTTGGCATTATCTCAAATTCATCAAGGAGTAGATTATTCAAATTTTGACAAAATTACTAATGCTAAAACTACCAAAAAAGCATGGAGTATCTTTAAGTTGGCTTGCAAAGATATAGATAAGGCTCAAAAATCCAAATTGCAGTCCCTACGTTAAGAATATAAGAGGTATAAAATGTCTAATTCAAAAATTGTTAAATAATATTTTTTTCGTGTTACTAATCTTGTCAACAAGATGAGGTTGTATGGAGAAGATATTTTAGATAGTAAGGTTGTGGACAAAATTCTACGCACCATGCCTATTAAATTTGACCATGTTATGACTATAATACTAGAGTTATATGATATAGAGAATATGACTATAGCAGAGTTACAGGTAAGTATGGGAAGTCATGTTAGCAGAATATTGGAGAAAACAGAAAAGACAAGGGAAGAAGCCTTAAAAGGCCAAGTGAATATCAATAATGTTACATAATCTAATCAAAATGCAGATGGTGGAAGTGGTGGTTTTAATAATGGTGGAAGAGAAGATTTCAGAGGCAGAGGTATAGGCAATTTTAGATGAAGAGGTCGTGGCAATAATTTTAACCAGGGGAGAGATAACAATTCCAAAACATTCAATCAAGGAAGAGGAGGAAATAATTTTGAGCCTACCAGTCGAGGATGAGGATGAGGTAATTAATATCAAGAGAAAGTAATTTTAATTTCTTTAATTGTGGAAGGTATAGACACAAAACTACTTATTTTACATCTAGATCTTAGAACAACTATCAGGCTAATGTTACAGAAAATCAGTACCAACATTTTGGTAAAAATTCTAATACTATTGAAAGTTTATTTCTAGCAAGCAACTATTTTACGGAAGATGAAAATATCTAGTATTTGGATTCTTATTGTAGTAATTATATATGTCAGAATAAAGAGTTATTTTCCTCTTTAGATGAAAATGCTCAGTCAATAGTTAAATTTGGGAATAATTCAAATATTCCTGTTTTGGGAAAAGGACAAGTATCTATTAGGCTAAAGGATGGTTCTAAAAGTTTTAACTATGATGTATTTTATGTTCTTGGTCTTCATCATAATTTACTGAGCATGGATACATTATCAGATAAATGTTATAAATGCAGATTCCATGATTTTTGCACCTTGATAAACAGAAATGAAAGATTTATTACAAATGTAAAGATGTCTTCTAATCATTTTTCCTACTAAAAATTTATCATGAAAATTTTGCTTGCTTGAATTTTATGATACCTAACGTAAATTGGCTATGGCACATGCGTTTTGGACATATTTATTTTTTGGATTAAATTACTATCGAGAAAAGAGTTTATGTCTAGTTTACCTATTGTGAGTATTCCTAACCATGTATATGAGAGTTGTGAGTTGGGGAAAAAATCCAAAGGGATGTATTTCTAGTTGGAAAGTACTATAAAGTAAAGAAGCTATTCGAAATTATTCATTCATATTAGTGTACTATTGAAGTTCCATCTAATAAAGGTAATAAGTATTTTATTACTTTTATTGATGATTTTAATAAAAAGGCCCATGTGTATTTTCTAAAAATGAATTAAGAAGTTTGTGATGCATTCAAATCATTTAAAGCATTTGTGGAAAAGCAAAGTGGTTGCAGAATCAAAGCATTAAAGACAGATAGAGTTCAAGAGCATCTTGCATGCACAGAGGCCCTTGAGCATGATGGAATTCAATATCAGTTGACCACCAGATACACACCTCAATAAAATGGAGTAATAGAAAGGAAGAACTATTATAGACATGGTAAGATGCATGTTAAGATCTAAATAATTGCCTAAAGAATTTTGGGCAGAAGTTGTTGCTTGTTTAGGTTATATTTTCAATAGGTGTTCAAAAAAAGGCCTTAATGACAAAACACATGAGGAAACTTGGCGCGAGAGGAAACCTTCCATTCAGCATCTCAAAGTTTTGGGTGTATTGCTTATGCCCATGTACCAGATTAGTTGAGGAAGAAATTGGATGACAAAGGTCAGAAATGTATTTTTATAGGCTATATTACAAATTCAAAGGCCTATAAATTATACAATCCAAATACGAAAAAGATAATTATTAGTCATGATGTAACCTTTAATGAGTATGGAATATAGGATTGGTCTTCAACTTCTTAAAAAAGGTCAGTGGAAATTTCAGAAAGCTACGAAGAAGAAAATACTAAAACAGATTCAGCATCTCAGCCAGAGACATCTAGGAAACCCCAAAGACGTCGTCAGTTACCAGCCAGATTGGAAGATTATATGATAAGTACTGATAATGATCTATCTAATAAAGAGATTATCAATTTTTCTTTATTTGCAGACTGTGAACTAGTTAATTATGAGGAGACATCAAATGACTTGAAATGGAGAAAAGTCATGGATGAAGAAATAAATGCAATTAAAAAGAATGACATATGGTAATTACTAGATTTATCTGTTGATAAAGAGCGTATATGAGTAAAGTGGGTGTATAAAACAAATTACAAGCCTAATGGTGAGATTAACTGTTTTAAAGCTGGATTGGTTGCAAAGGGATATAAGCAAAAACCATGAATTGATTACTTTTGGGTTAATTACTAAAAAAAGCCTAAACTTTCGTCAATTTTTTTAATTATAACCTGAACTTTAAAAAGTATCAATAAAATGCCCAAACTATCAAAATTTTTCAATTCTAACCCAAAGTTATTCTCACTACTATCTTCGCTAACGTGTCACTACCACATTTCAATGGACCCTCATTAATCAAACACATCAACATAATTAGCAAAAGTCAGTCTGATTAGTGAAACAATGTCCTCGTGATAAAACTGAGAAGGCTTTGTTTCAAAAAAACTAAACAATCACACCTCGTCGTGTTCTCAATCTATAACCTAAATTTCTAAATTTTCTCACTCATGAATGAAATCACTCTTGTGGACACCAACTAGCTATGAACCCCCTCTCTCTGGAGGTAATATTGGAGAACCACCAACTACCATATCATGTCTTATTATCCGCAGAAATGGGTGGTTGCATTGGCTAGTCCCATTATGCTGCCAAAATTTACATAAAGCACTAAGCAGGTTCCTTGGAATCAAGCCGTTGAAGACAATCAGGTTCTTCTTTCCATAGATTACATCCAATTGATCTCATACCACTTTGTTGCGTTTGATTGAGATAGTACAAAAGATACAATATATTGGATTCAAAAGTTCTGGTTGTAAATCATCAAAAGTGTGCAAAATGATCATTGGAGCTTCTCGTGATTTCTTAGTTATCTCTACTACTAACCGAAACCTGAATTCATCAGTACTTTTTGCTCGAGTTCCACTAGCTGCAAAATCCTTTAAATGCATATTTATCATTCTTGGAATGAAGTCCACGATTTGGTCTAAGTAGCCATTTTTTTAAAGCTCTTATCCATTAGAAAAAAAACTTGTTTAGATGAAAGATGTTACTAAAGCACATGGATAATGGTGACGAGGTGAGTGAGAGCAAAGTTAGGGATTTAGGTTACAAATTGAGAACAATGATAGGGTGTGATTGTCCAAATTTTGTTAAAATGACATCGTCTTAGTTTTATCATGAAACAACAATGATGGGGTGTGATTGAATTTTGTTGAAACGATGTCATCTTAGTTTTATTATGAAACGATGTCATTTCATTAATTAGACTAACTTCTGCTAATTACACTGACGTGTCTGAGTAATGAGGGTTCATTAACAAGTAGTACTGTCATGCCAGCGAAGATAACGATGAGACTAACGTTAGGCTAGAATTGAAAAAAATTGATGTTTGGGCATTTTATTATTAACTTTTTAAAGTTCGGGCTGTAATTGAAAATTTGGCAAAAGTTTAAGCTTTTTTAGGTAATTAACCCATTACCTTGAAGTCTTTGCTCCTACTACAAGATTGGATACTATTCGCATGATTGTCTCCCTCTCAACTCAAAATAACTGGAAGATTTATCAAATAGATGTAAAATCTACTTTTTTTAATGAAATTTTGGAAGAGAAAGTATATGTTGAGAAACTTGTAAGGTATGAAAGTAGAGGTAAAGAAAATAAAGTTTACAAGTTGAAGAAAGCACTATATAGATTGAAATAGGCACCAAGAGCATAGTACAAAGGAATTTATTCATACTTCATGAACCATGATTTTGAAAGATATTCTTTTAAGCATACTTTATATATGTTAAATTTGCTGAATTTGGTGATATTCTAATTGTGTTTCTTTATGTTGACGACTTAATTTTTACTGGAAATATCTCAAAGATGATTGAAGAATTTAAGGAGGCTATGGTAAAATCATTTGACATGATAGACTTAGATCTAATGTCTTATTCTCTTGGAATAGAGGTAATTTAGCAGGATGATGAAAATTTTATTTCCCATAGGAAGTATACGAATGATATTTTTGAAGAAATTTAAGATGCAAAATTCAAAATCGACTCATACCCCAACTGAAGAGAAATTGAAACAAGTAAAAGAAGGTAAAGGGAGACCTATAAATTCAACTTACTATAAGAGTTTAATTGGAAGTTTGAGTTATTTAACTACAACCAAACCGGATATAGTTTTTGAAGTTGAATTAGTTAGTAGATTCATAGAGGAGCCTCGTACCTGTCGTTTTAAAGGAGCAAAGAGAATTTTTTGATATATCAAAGGCACTTTGAATGAAGGAATTTTTTATACAAATATCAATTATGTGAATTTTATAGATTGCACAGATAATTATTAGGGTGGAGATATAGAAACAATAAAAAACACATCAGGGTATGTTTTTCAACTTGGCACTAGTGCAATATCATGGTCTTCAAGGAAATAACCCTTGGTTACATTATCTATAGCTGAAGCATAATACATTGTAGCAACTAGTTATGCTACACAGGTAGTATGGCTAAGAAGAATGCTTGAAATACTTTATCAAAAATAAGATGTTCTATCAAAATTATTATGTGATAATAAGTCCACAATAGTGTTGTGCAAAAATTCAGTTTTTCATGGGCGATCCAAATACATAGACATTTGGTTTCATAAAATTCACGAGCTAGTAAATGAAAAGGAATAGTGATTAATTATTGTCATACTAAAGAAAAAGGTGTACATTTTTTCACTAAACCATTCAAGTTTAAGTTGTTTCATAAAGTGAAGAAATTGTTGGGGATAATAAATTTCTACCAGCTTGATTCAAGGGAGACAATGCTAGAAAAATAAATAAATAAAGCTTGAATGAGCTGTGCAAGGAAAGGAGACAACAACATGCATCTTCATTAATTGTAGCCGAAATCATGATGAAGCATGTTGTTAGAAATAATAAACAAGATAAAACACAATCACAGAGATCATGTGATAAAACTTAATCACAAAGACCATTTTAAATAGGATCGTTGCATATGCATATAAAAATAAAAAACACATACTTGGTTTCGTGTTGCAGTTCCACCGGTTAAAGAACTGTATCACTAACTTTAACTGCAAAATCCTTATTTTATTTTTCTGTGCTCTTTTATTGATGAAGAAGATAAACAACCATACACACATATGTATATATATAATGTTGCATTCTTCATATAACTACTCTTTGTAGTTATTTCAAGAGTATAATGACTATTATACCCTTCATGGATGTAATAATGACTCATATCTCCTATTCATACATGATGGGTTTAATCTTAAGTACAAACTCTGCAATGCTCATACTTGTTTAATAACCGGTGTGACCAGTATACGATGAGAGCACATTGTCATATATCTGTTAGGAATATATGACATCTCGATTAATAAATTGATCCTAGGACTTAAGTGTCCTTGAGTAGACATTGTATGCTATACCCTAGGTCTTATCTTGTATTTGCACTTTTCCTTGATCTCCTTTAGTTTCTTGTGTCATGACTGTATTCAAGTTCTCTACTAAAGAGATGATGGTCATCTATGAATACTTTTCATACGAGTCAATGATCTAAATTAAATGACCTTTCTCTGTTCTCAATTCTCTTTTGAATTAAATTTAATTTGCTCTCCTAGGATTATTCCATATGATCGCATCTTGCATGATCTTTTGGCAATGACCTAAAGTAGCAAACCTTAAATTCAATTCTCAAGAATGAAACAAGAGTCATAAGGGTATATGATGAGGTTTTTCTCAACCTTAAGGGTCTCACATAATGTAAGATGAGATCTGGTGACTTACATTAATCCCTTTCTTTGGTCAGTTATGCACATATGGTACAAATTATGTGCTACGGTATTTACCCACTTCATTTAACTTGAACATCTTTCATTCAAGAAATATTGTACAGATGATAGTTCAAACATACTCAATGTTTAAATTGAGTTCACTTATCTACTCAAAACCTGTTCAAAACTCATATCTGGCAACGTAAGATAGATATAGTGATTAACAAATCACGTTGAACCAATTTCTTGCGGCATTTATAGTTTAAGTTTCTCACTCTCAATTATCACCTAGATAATAAACTTTAAACATATCTCATCTCTAGCAAGCATAAATACCAGAGGTGATTTCCCATGTGAGATAGCTAATCTATAATCTATCTTATATACTTATGATTTATCCCAAAATATATTTATACACAAATACATATATTCATGAATCAAATGAAACACATTGTATAATTTTCATCATACATTATATCCAAACATATGACGTTAGACTGAGTGAGCATACACAGAGAAATGTTTATCAGTACATTTCAACGTCTACGTAGTCCTAGTAACTTTACATGCCTAATCTATATATCTCTAGAAATTGGCTTTATCATTGGGTCTACTATCATATCTTGTGTAGATATATATCTCATGTTCACTTCTCCTTATGCAACTATATCTTTCACATAATTATACTTGGTATTTATGTGCTTTATCTTACAATGAAATTGGGGGTCTTTAGTATAAGCGATTGCAACTTGATTATCACAGTTGATGGTTATTAGATTAATTTCGCTTTTAATGACTCCCAAATGCACTAAGAATCAATGAAGCCACACAACCTCTTATGCTATACTTGAGAATGCTATAAATTCAACTTCCATCGTGGATAATGCAACACAAGATTATTTCTTACTTTTCTATGATATTACTTCATGGTTTAGTAAGAATACATATCCTGAGGTAAATTTTCTTTCATCTTGATCTCCTCCCCAGTCTGCATCTGTATGCCCTTGTATACGTAGATCATTGCCTTAATAACATAATGCATAGTCCACAGTTCCTTTTAGATACCTCAATATTCTCTTTACTACTTTCCAATGTGCTTGGCCTGGATTCGATTAATATCTTCTCACCATCCCAACAACGTAACAAATATCTGATCTTGTACATATCATTGTGTACATAAGACTTTCAACTGCACTAGAGTAGGGAAAATTCTTCATTTATTCCCTTTCTTGTGGCGTTGACATGCAATTTCTCTTGCTAAGGCCTTCATTTTTAGCAATAGGATTATCAATTGGTTTGCAACCTTGCATATGAAATCGTTCAAGAATTCTTTGAATGTACATTGCTTGTGAAAGTGATAACAATCTCTTCGAACGATCTCTTGAAATCTTGACTCCAAGAATATATGCCGCTTCACCCATGCCTTTCATTTCAAATTCAGATGATAACTAATTTTTGATTTGCGTAAGAAGCACACAGTCATTATAAGCAATCAATATATCATCCACATATAAAGATAAAATCACGAATTTATCTTTTGATCTCTTAACATACACACAATGGTCTTCATCGATCATTTGAAAATCATACGAAATGATTGCATTATGAAAACGAATATACCATTGTCTAGAAGACTGCTTCAGGCCATAAATTGATTTTAATAACCGACATACTTTATTTTCTTGACTTACCTTGATGAAACCTTTAGGTTGTTCCATATAGATTTCTTCATCTAATTCTCCATTGAGAAAAGCAGTTTTTACATCCATTTGATGTAATTCACGATCCATACTGGCTACTATAGCTAGAATAAGATGGAATGAAGCAAACTTCACAACAGGTGAAAAAGTTTCCTCGTAATCAATTCCCTCCTGTTGTGTGTGTATCCTTTTGTTACAAGACGTGCCTTATATCTTTCGATATTGCCATCAGCTTTTTGCTTAATTTTGAGAACCCACATGTTCCTAATTGCTTTACGGCCTTTAGGGAGGTCAACCAAGTCCCATACTTGATTTGAGCTTAAATAATTCATTTCTTCTGTCATTGCTTTCATCCATTCTTCTTTAACAAGGCTAGTAAGAGCCTCATTTACATTCCTTAGCTCTTCTTTCTCTTACGGAACAATCATATTAATTTCTCCTTCAATCTCAAAACGACGTCAGGGAATTATTCCTCGATTACTTTGTCTTAACTGAGGTTTATCATAAACAAATTCATGATTGATCTGATTGCTCTTGCTCAGATCAGTCATCATATAGAACCTTTCTGTGGAATTGCTCCCACTTTGTTGAAGTTCCTCATCCTGATTCTTCATAACAGAATCATTCTGATCAAGTGACTCATATAACAATAGGTCTTTACCTATTTCACCTTGGTTAGGAAAATCATTCTCTAAGAATGTTACATCTCGTGATTCAAATTCAGTTACACCTCTATTACCTTATTCACTAATGAACACGTATCCTTTTGAGTGTTCTGTTCTGAGTATTTAATAAAAATACTTTTCTCCCTCTTGGGCCTAATTTCCCAAGTTTATAAGAGACATCATGAGCATAAGTTGCATACCCCCAAGGTCTGAGACTGGACACATCAGGTCTTATAATAGTCCACAACTCATACGATGTGGTAGTAACTGATTTCGTGGGCACACGATTAAGTATATAGGTGGTTGCTAGCAACGCATCACCCCAAAAAGTGATTGGTAAATTTGATTGGGTCATCATGGACCTAATCATTTCTAATAATGTCCTATTTCATCTTTCAGTGATGCCAATTTGTTGTTGGGTTCTAGGATTGTTAATTGCCTTTCTATCCCTTTCTCATCACATAAAGCCTTAAACTTTTTGACAAGTATTCTTATCCACAATTAGTTCGTAATGCTTTTATTTTCTTATCTAATTGGTTCTCAACCAAGTTCATGTATTTTATGAAACAATCGAATGCTTCCGATTTATGAGAAATCAAATAGACATGACCAGATCAAGTATAGTCATCTATGAATGTGATGAAATAAACTACCCCGCATCTAACCCTTACATTCATTGGATCATATATCTCAAAATGAATTAATTCCAACGGATATAAAGCTCACATTCCCTTTCCAAACGGCTTTCTTGCCATTTTACCAGCTAAACAATGCTCACAGATAGGTAGATCTACTTGACTTATATTACCTAAAAGCCCTTCTTTAGCTAATCGACTTATTCGATTTTGACCAATATGCCATAGTCTAGCATGCCACAAAGTTGTATCATTGTTGGAATTACTAGATGTAAATAATGAATAACTAATATTATTATTTTCCTTTAATACATCCAATACAATAAAACCATCATATAAAAAACCATGACCATAATTAATAGATATAAGATACAAATCCATTCTACCACCGTGGAAATTTATATTAAAACCAAGTTTAACTAACATCAACACAGATAAAAGATTCCTACGAATCTGTGGAGTAAATAATACTTCAAGTAGGATGAGGGGTCGCCCTCCACGCATATCCAATTTACATGTGCCAATTCCTTGTGCAACAACTTTGGAATTATCACCTACATAAAACCATCAACTACCATGTGGGAGTTTACAAAACTCAACAAAGACATCACGATCCTTCACTACATGTTGCTTGCTTATGAGTCTGCAATCTACAAAGGATGTGATTCAGTTAGAAAAACAGAACAAGAAACATTTACAGAACAAACGTTTGTACTATAAATCAGTACCTTTTTTAGTTCGGTATAATCTCGAGCAAATTGGCCCTTATTACCATAATTATAGCACCTTACATGTTTCATGTTCTTCTTTTTGAAGGGACATTTTTCCTTTCCACGTTGGTTCCATTTTGCCTTCTTGGATTTCTGAGGAGAATGGTTGAATTTCTTATTCTTCTTCTACTTATATCCACTATGATGCTTACGTTTCTTGTTTATCATTCCATGTGAGCTAAAACCAACTTCATATGCCTCAGAAGACATTTTTTAGGCTCCCTCTTCCTTTAAGATAAGATGCCTCGTAGCATCTTTTATTGTCTAGATGTTTTCATTATGAGTTAGGTGCATCTTCATATACTCCCAACTCTGAGGAAGTGAACTAATCACAGCTTGCACTTGTTGTTCCTCAGACAGCTCATGACCAACATCATGTAACTCACTTACCATGTTGGGCATTTTCCTCAGAAGCTTTTGCATTTTATCATCTGGGAACTTCTTATAAGTATCAAACTTAATAGTAAGTGTTGGACCCCGAACTTTTCTTGGAAGTTATAAATCATTAAATGAAATTAAATGAGGAATTGGTGGTGTTAATATTTTATTTGGGTAATGTTAATTGGAGTAATTGCAAGGATACTTTGAGGTTAATAAATGAAATGGGTGTTTTGAGTATGATTGTGTTGCTTTATAGATAGTGTATTGAGTTTATGTATGACTTTTGTGAATGAGAATTGTGTATGCGATCATACTTTTTTGTTGAGTTTGTCGTGAGGTATTTGCTTTGGAATAGCATGTTGGAGTGTTGAATTGTGTTTGAGATGAATTGATTGAAGTGAAGCTTGAGAGTATCAAAGGGTATGTGTTAGTGGATGAATTTGTGAAGTTGAAGTGATGATAAGCTATCCTAAGTGTAGGAATGGTGTTCAGAAAATTCAATGGCAAATATGTACTGATCTGGATAGAATTAGCCAAAGTGGTCTTGATGAAAGTTGTAGCTTATATTTCCAGCTTTCTAACGCCATAAAGTATGCAATTTTTCGATATCGGGGCTAGAAGTTATGATCGATCGAAGTCTTGATGTCATTTAGAATTGTTTTCCAGGACAGAAGCTTTGAGTGAAGTTTTGACCATATTTGAGGCTGAATTGGTTTGTGAGTTCTTCATGAAAATTGTAGAGCTTGTTTTTATCTTTCCATTGATACAAAGTATGGAATTTTTGGACAATAGTGTAGAAAGTTATGAGGTTTAGAAGTTCTGTTGTTGTTGAGGTGAGCTGATCGACCAGCCACTTTTGTGTGGACTTTTTGACCCTTTTAGAGACTGAATTTGGTTTTGAGTCCTTCATGAAAGTTGTAGAGCATTCTTTTATCTTTCCATTGACACCAAGTTTGTAAAATTTGGAGTTTTGAGTTAAAAGTTATGGATATTAGAATTTGGGGGTCGGGTCAACAAGGGGGCGAGCGCCCGCGTGCGCTCTTCCGCTAGCGATCGCTCAGCTCTTCCTCTCGCGATCGCTCAGCTCTTCCTCTCGCGATCGCTCAGCTCTTTCGCTGCCGATCGCTCAACTCTTCCGCTCGCGATCGCTCAGCTCTTCCTCTCGCGAT
>JAOQMQ010000195.1:2745276-2755922 GCA_027563845.1 Erythroxylum subrotundum
ATATTTTAATTAATTAATTAATTACAATATTTTAATTAATTATAGTGTAATTAATTATTTAATTGATTTCACCATAAATTTGATTATTGAAATTAAAGCTTTACTTATAAAGTTATTTGGCTCATAATTATGCTTTTTATCTATCCTCCATAGACAAAAAATTAAAAATATAACAATCACTTTCATTCCTCTCTCTTATCCCTTTAGAATATGAGAGGAATGAAGAATTGCCCAAAATCAAGGAATGAAACTCTCAAATCTTTAATGATAAGTTCATACCAAATATTAATTTTTATTCTATACCCATACTCCTTTTCCCATACTCCCAAACAAACACACCCTAAATTTCTCATAGTATTTTACAAATAAGTCATAGTTGAAGTGACTGTCTCCTCAGTAAAAGTAACTAACCATTCCTTTAAGATCAATTAACTTAATATATAAATATAAAGCTTAGTCAACTAATTAAAATATTCATATAAAATGAATACATACAACATTACTTAGTCTAATATGAATAATTAATAAACATCTCAAAATTTTACTAAACACAAAATATTAATTTATAACTGTCATTTATATTTTATCATATAATTAACTAAATTAGTAGGTTCACATTCAATGGTCTGTCGGCTCATCTATATTCATTATAAATTTTAATCAAGTGAAAATATAATTAAATATATAAATGTTGACATAGAGTACCTTAATCTCTCATTCTCACTTGGTACTCCAATACCTAGTTATTGTCACAAGATATCCCCAAGATTTAAGATATTCGGGTACTACTCCGGTACTTAACTATCGGTATAGGACATCATCAGGACTCGAGTTGCCCTGGTACTTGCTCAACGGATAGATCTCTAATCATCACTCACTTATATCAATGCAACCTATCAATTTAAGACTATCGAATGTAGTTTATCTTAGACAAGTCACATATTTTCAATTTTTACCATTTATTCAAAACTTATTATCAGTTAGTATCTATTTAATAACACATCTTCACCAAATTAACAATTGATACACCTTAATATACATAACAAAATATAAATACGAATACTCTAAGCTTTGGAATAATCGATAAAGTTACTTTCAAGATATGTTTTCATTTTCAAAAAACATATAAACATGAACATCTTGTAATTCATGTATGTAAATATTAATTATTAATTTAACTAATGACTATTTTAAAAATATGATTCACTGCGAAATAATTTATTAATAACAAAATACTGGTAATAAAACGGTTTAAGAATATTCTTATATTGATTTTTAACTCAACTAATTAATGAACCAAATTCTGTATTTGCACTTAACTATTTACATTTCCTATTTTGCCCTTTAATGTAACTAAAAATTTCCAAAATTATACTCTCTCCTCTTCTGCTATCTCCTCTTACATCCACATTTTCTCCATTTTCTTATCTCTTTCACGACTTTAATTTGTCTCAAACAACTGCATCACGCAAACTTATTATAACTAGTGTAGGATTATCAAAAGTCACAAAAAATAGTTTCTAATAATTTTGAGTATATGTTAAGAGATTTTGGGGCTGTAAACCCCGACAATGTCCTCCCGATTTGTTGCAAAACAAAGTAAATGAAGAAACTTACGAGAGAAGTGTCACTTGCAATAGAAAGAATGGTGATTCAGACACAATTATCAGCTGGAAAATGGAAAGAAAGAAGAAGAAGAAGAAGAGCTAACTTCGTTGGAGTTCTCGTCATTTTCCAGCTCCTAGCCTTTTATACATGTTTAATAATTTATGCGTTCGGCTGTTTTTATTTTGCGGGCTTTACAGAAACTAACAGCGACTTGTTGTACGATGAAGCAGGCGATTGATGGTGATGCATTGGTGAGGCACAAGGCAATTGATGAGTGGTGGCATCCACCTATTACTTCTTCTAGGAAAGCAAAATGGTGGCATTCAGCTTTCCACAATGTCACTGCCATGGTTGGAGCTGGCGTCCTCAATCTCCCGCATGCCATGGCCAATCTTGGATGGTACGTTCCCTATCATATAATGGATGTGCTTAAGGTACTATAAAACCTGTCTCAATGTGAAAAGATTTTTACTTCAGGGGTCCTGGAGTGGTTGTGCTAGTTCTGTCATGGGTCATCACACTGTACACTCTATGGCAAATGGTTGAGATGCATGAAATGGTGCCTGGGAAGCGATTTGATAGGTATCATGAACTGGGTCAACATGCATTTGGTGAAAAGCTCGGGCTTTACATCGTGGTGCCTCAACAACTTATTGTTGAAGTTAGTGTCTGTATTGTTTATATGATCACCGGAGGCGAGTCACTGTGGCGGTTCCATCACCTGGTGTGCCACGACTGCAAACACATCAATTTAACATTTTTCATAATGATCTTTGCCTCTGCACACTTCGTCCTCTCCCACCTTCCCAACTTCGACTCCATCACCGGCATCTCTCTGACAGCTGCGATCATGTCCCTGTGGTTGACTCAGAATACACACTGTTCCAATCTTAAAAAAAAATTTGTGATTTTTAAGCTAAAATTGACTTCCAAATATATGCATTTATTGTGATGTAGTTACTCAACCATTATCTGGTCAGCCCACGAGGGTGTTCTACCCGGTGCACAATATGGGTACAAAGCTAAGACAACTGCAGGAACTGTCTTCAACTTCTTTACTGCCTTGGGAGATGTGGCTTTCGCGTATGCTGGTCACAATGTGATTTTGGAGGTTCAAGCGACAATGCCATCTACACCCGAGAAGCCATCAAAAGGACCTATGTGGAAAGGAGTAGTTGTAGCCTACATAATTGTGGCCTTGTGCTATTTTCCTGTTGCTGTAATGGGCTACCGGACGTATGGCAATGAAGTCAAAGAGAACATCCTTGTCTCGCTCGACAAGCCTGTCTGGCTTATTGCAATGGCTAACATCTTTGTTGTGATCCATGTTATTGGGGGCTACCAAGTATGTATCTATCCAAATCTTTTAATATGATGGTTGCTCTTTTCCTCTTTAGATTCACCAACTAAGCTTAGATTTTTTTCTATGTTGCAGATGTATGCAATGCCCGTGTTTGACATGATAGAAACCTTGTTAGTGAAGAAGTTGAACTTCAAGCCCACTAGGTTGCTCCGTTTCTTTGTCCGTAATATTTATGTTGGTAAGTAAATTGCAGGGTTCAACATGTCATTTCATCCATTGACAAGTCTGGAACTTATGTTTCTGTCCTCTAATTGCAGCATCGACAATGTTCGTTGGCATTACCTTCCCCTTCTTCGGTGGCCTTCTTGGATTTTTTGGTGGATTTTTTTTCGCCCCCACATCATACTTCGTAAGTAACTATGTTTTATGTTAACCATGCGAGAATTGTTATGTTAAGAAGAACATCTTGAACTTGTCTTATGCCTGACTCGGGTATGTTTTGTTAGAATTTTAGAATGGGAAACCAACTAAAATAAAGTAGAATAGGGAAGAGATAATGCAAGAGACATTTTATTGATTGGTTCTTATTACATTGACATGAAGACCTAAATATATAGATAATGAAATAACAAACTTAGCTAATATCTAGATAAAACAAATCAAATTCAAAAGTTTAAATCTTAACTAGATAACAACTTTATCTTAAAAGATAAAATTTTATTTTTTAACAAATATCTTATCTTTAAACAAAATCTTCAATTTTAACTTTGAATCAATATTTCCAACATGTTTTGTTTTGTTCTTCAGCTTCCTTGCGTGATATGGCTTGTCATCTACAAACCAAGGAAATTCTGCCTGTCCTGGTGGACTAACTGGGTATGTTGTTCTAACTTATAAACACCATTTCCTTTTTCTTTTCTCTTTTATGCTTGCTTTCGATTTTATTTATCTGAAAACTTACGTTTGTGGTTTTAACCAATTGCAGATTTGCATCGTTTTGGGCATTCTCTTGACGGTGATTGCACCCCTAGGAGGTCTCAGGCAGATCATTCTTCAAGCCAAGAACTACAAGTTCTATTCATCGGAACCAATCCTATAACAATATGTAACATGACAAAAGAGAATCCTCAATCTTCATCTGCAGAGACTGAAACATAAGATTATATATAATATTGCAAACAACAAGAATTTATCATGTTTAATTGCTCTGATGTACAGAACAACCATTCGAATGTGATTAAGGTTTAGAAAGATGGATGTTTGTGTCAGATTATGTTGTCTGTTAGGAAAATAAATAAATCAAGTTTGAATCAGCTTTGCGAGGATTTATTAACTGCAGTCGAAATCATGACGAAGCAAGTGGAGAGAATGGCTCAACTTTCTTCTTCATTAAGCATTCCTTTTTATTTGACCAAAATTTTGATCCACTGGGAAGTTGCTTGCCTGATTAAGACTCTAGTATTTTATTATTTTTTGTTTCCTATAAAAGGAATGTAATCAAAGCCTATGGTGTGATATTCTATTTTGGGATTGAATTAATTAATTCTCCTCTTCTCTTCTCTCCCTCCCTGGTGTGTATGTGAGTGTGTTTTTTCATTTGATATCAAATTGGTATCAGAGCTAGTTAAATATAGCTTCAGTTTTTAAAGCAATTTGTGAGAAAAAAGAGGTGTGTGTGTGTTCTTATACTTGTAAGAGAGTGGTTCATTTAAAAGGGAAAGATGTCAAACAGTTATAATATTGTGTGATCAGGTTCCAAGTTAGATGGTAAATTTGATTATAATTATTGGAAAATTTTAATGTCTACCCACCTCAAAGCTCATAATATTTGGAGCCTTGTTAATCCAGACTTATAAAAAGGAGTTGATATAAATGCCCAAAGGAAGGATTAGTCGGCGTTATCCCAAATTCACCAAGGAGTAGATTATTCAACTTTTGACAAAATTACTAATGCTAAAACTACCAAAGAAGAATGAAGTATCTTTAAGCTAGCTTGCAAAGGTATAGATAAGGCTTAAAAATCCAAATTGCATTCCCTGCGTAGAGAATAAAAGAGGTAAGAAATGTCTAGTTCAAAAATTGTTGAATAATATTTTTCTCGTATTACAGATCTTGTCAACAAGATGAGGTTGAATGGAAAATATATTTTAGATTGTAAGGTGGTAGAAAAATTCTACGCGCCATGCCTACTGAATTTGACCATGTTGTGACTACAATACTAGAGACATATGATATGGAGACTATAACTATAGCAGAGTTACAGGAAAGTATTGAAAGTCATGTTAGCAGAATATTGGAGAAAATAGAAAAGACAAGAGAAGAAGCCTTAGAAGGCCCAGTGAATTTCAATAACATTGCAAAATCTAAACAAAATGTAGATGGTGGAGATGGTAGTTTTAATAATAGTGGAAGAGAAGATTTAAGAGGCAGAGGTATAGATAGTTTTAGAGGAAGAGGTCGTGACAATTATTTTAACCATAGGAGAAACAACAATTCTAAAACATTTAGTCAAGGAAGAGGAGGAAATAATTTTGAGCCTACCAATCGAGGATGAGGATGAGGTAATCAATATCAAGATAGAAGTAATTTTAATTTCTTTAATTGTAGAAGCAATAAACACAAAGCTACTTATTGTAGATCCATACCTTAGAACAATTATCATGCTGATGTTGCAGAAAATCAGTACCAACATTTTGGTACTGATTTTCTTGGAATAGATGTAATTCAACAGGATGATAGAATTTTTATTTCCTATAGGAAGTATGCGAATGATATTTTTGAAGAAATTTAAGATGGAGAATTCAAAATCAGCTCCTACCCTAATTGAAGAGAAATTGAAACAAGTAAAAAAAGATAAAGGGAGACCTATAAATTCAAAGGAGACCTATAAATTCAACTTACTACAAGAGTTTAATTGAAAGTCTGAGTTATTTAACTGCAACCAAACCAAATATAATTTTGGAGTTGAATTACTTGGTAGATTCATGGAGGAGCCTCGTACCTGTCATTTAGAAGAAGCAAAGAGAATTTTCCGATATATCAAAGGTACTTTGAATGAAAGAATTTTTTATGCAAATATCAATTATGTGAATTTTGTAAATTACACAGATAGTGATTAGGGTGGAGATATAGAAACAAGAAAAAACAAATCAGGGTTTTTTTTTTTCATCTCTACACTGGTGCAATATCATGGTCTTTAAGGAAATAACTCGTGGTTGCATTATCTATAGCTGAAGCAGAATACATTGCAGCCACTAGTTGTGCTACACAAGTAGTATAGCTAAGAAGAATGCTTGAATTACTTTATCAAAAACAAGATGTTCCAACAAAATTATCATGTGATAATAATAAGTCCACAATAGTGCTATGTAAAAATTCAGTTTTTTTATGGACGATTCGAGCACATAGACATTTTGTTTCATAAAATTCGCGAGCTAGTGATTGAAAGGAAGTAGTGATTAATTATTGTCACACTGAAGAACAAGTTGTACATATTTTTACTAAACCATTGAAGTTTGAGTTGTTTCACAAACTAAAGAAATTGTTGGAGATAATAAAGTTCTACCAGCTTGATTCAAGGGAGACAATATTAGGAAAATGAATAAATCAAGCTTGAATGAGTTGTGCAATGAAAGGAGACAACAACATGCATCTTCATTAATTGTAGCCAAAATCATGATGAAGAAAGAGGCGCATCTTTCTTCTTCTTTAAGCATTCCATTTGATTTGACCAAAATTTTAGTCCACCTGATTATGTAGCATCTGCAGAATGTGATGCTTCACTTGAACAAGCACTGGCTCCTCCAAATGGTGATAACCTGAGCATTGGCCACAACATACCCTTTTTCTCTTTTGTGACATTTTTTTAATACGGTCACTAGGCTGCTCAGTTTAATTATGTCTTGTTGAATATTTTACTTTACAATTCTTGAATCAATTTCAGTATTTACTTTCCGTGTTCACGTGTGTAACGCTTTTTATTCTTTCATTTTCGTTCTCTTCGATTGATTTTATTTGCAGATTTTTATATAATCATTGATTTATTTTCAGTTTTTTATTCAATTTTCATTCTTGATTTATTCAAAATATACATGTGCTTTCATAAAATTTTAAAAATAAAAAATCTCTTAAAGAGACAGAAACATATTAGCATTAGATCGTTGGCACAACTTCGGTCGGTAAAACAGCCCATTGACACAGCTTCGGTGGGAAAAACAGCTCGTTGGGCATGGTCACTAGGAATCTTCGTTAGGAAAAACACGATGTTGGGCACCTTGACCATGGATTATCATAGAGGGGCTGGCATAGAGGTTAAAGTTTCTATTCATTTTTTTCATTTTCTTGCAAGTGACATTTTTATATAGTTTACCAATGTCTAATATATTTAGAATTTAAGCGGTTTTTGTTGCAAACAAATTCAACAACCATTAATTCTTAAATTAAACTCTTGAAGTTGACTTTTAACAACATCGCTATGAACGCTAGTTGCCACAAGCCAGTTATCCCTGTGGTAACTTTTCTGACACCTTTAACTTCAAATTCCGAAGGTCTAAAGGTATGGAGGCTGAGTATGTTACTGTTTGTGACGCAGCAAAAGAAGTAGTCTGGCTCTGACACAAGGTACTTATTCGATCGAATAAGTACATTAGATGTAATAGAATATTTTACTGTATCTAGACTAATATCAATCCAACCCATTTCATGATCGAATAAGTACATTAGATGTAATAGAATATTTTACTGTATCTAGAATAATATCAATCCAACCCATTTCATGAATAAAATGTGACCAATTAACCAACCAATAATTATAAGTTTGCATTAAGACTCTAATGTATTATTATTTTTTGTTTCCAATAAAAGGAGTCTAACCAAAACCTATGGTGTGGTATTCTATTTTGGGATTGAATTATTTAATTCTCCTCTTCTCTTCTTTTCCTCTCTTTCGTGTGTGTGCTTGTGTATGTGTATGTGAGAGAGAGGGTGTGTTTTGTCATTTGATATCATTGTATAAGCCATTAATCACTTCAAGAAAAGTAGAAATTAGCGACAGAAAAATAATCGTCGCTGATTTGCGATGGAAAATAGATATTCGTCGCTATAATTGTCGAGAAATTTTCATTTCGCGACGGTTCCAATATCCATCACTAAAATTGGAGCGAAAACAGTCCATCCATTTTTAACGACAGAATTTAGGGATGGTAAATGTTTCGGTTGGTAACTGCTAGAAAATAGTGACAGAAATATCGACAAAAATTCAGCTTCCATCACCAAACATGTTGGTAAAATGTTCGTTTAGTGTCGATAATGTCATATGGAAATATTAGTTTATCGGTAGTAGTAATAACTGTCGTTAAATTCGACGGTCGACATGCTGAAGGCTTGAACGTTTTTAACTAAAACCAAACGACGTCGTTTTTGTGAACATAAAATGTTGAAACCTTGACCAACAAAACGGCGTCGTTTGGTTTAAAACCAAAAGACGTCGTTTAGGTATACGTAAGAGCATTTACGCTTCGTCAACAAAACGACGTCGTTTAGGTATACGTAAGAGTGTTTATGCTTCATCAACAAAACGACGTCGTTTAGGATTTATGGAACAACGTTGTTTTTTGACTGAAGGTTTAAACATTTATAACTTAACCAAAACGACGTCATTTGGTGGTTTTATTAAAACACCAGTTGAACCCCTTTCCCTCCCCCCACCCCGCACCTGCTGCTTTGTCGTTCTTCCTCCTCCATTTGCCGCCTGTGTCTTCCATCGCTGTCGTGTGGAGCTGTGTGTTCGTTATGGAGCTTGTGCATCTCTGGCGTCGTCTTCTCCGACGGATTTGGTCAAGGTATTGCCCTCTTCTTCGTCCTTTCCTATTCTTCGTGCTCACCTCTATCCATGGTTGAGTTTTTTGGTTGATTTGTTTTTTGTTTTTAGCTGCATTTATTTTGGTTGTTAATATTTACTAATGGGTTGTGTTATTGTTGGAGATTAATGGAAAAAGATTGGGATTTTGTCTTAAGATAGGGATGAATTTACCGTGCATACCAAGCGTTTGATGAATTTACCATGTATACATTTCTATAGATTTCATGTTATATTAAATTATTCAACTTCTTACATTCTGTTTCTTTTAATAATTTTAATGAATTCAAAATTAAAATTGAGAATGGGTTAATTTTATGTAGAAATCTTTAAAACTCTAAACTAAGGTGAAATTCTATCAATTTTCTAATCCTTTAAACTAACGTGAGTTTGTTCGAGGTGAGTTTGTTCTTTTTTTCTGTTTTGTTTTAATCTAATTAAAAATAAATGATTATTGTTTCATATGAATTTACTCTACAATTAATGTTCAACTTTACATTTGTTGTAAAACTGAATTCAAATGTGTATTTGTATTTAATTAAAAATGATGACAACAATAAATGAACATCAACCCAAACATTCAAGGTTGAGTCTTGTTATAACAAAAAAAAGTAATGACAATTTACGAAAAAATACTAATGACCGCACTTGTTTTATAAAGTCTATAATGTTGGCATTATCAAAATTAAGATAACTTTAAAAGGAGATTGATTAAGTGATAGAAGTATTAAGCTACCAATGAAGCGATTTTCTATATCAATTTTATATTTTCAATGAGAAAAGAAGGAATGAAGTGATTTATTGTATTTAGCATAAACTATTAAGAAAAACTAGATTGAGATATTAAACTAAACAAAAAAAGTTTAGTTTAATATGATTATTGTTTCATATAAATTTACTCTAAAATTAATGTTCAGCTTTACATTTTTTGTAAATCCCAATTCAAATGTGTATTTGTATCTAATTAAAAAAATGATACCAATAATAAATGAACATCAACTCAAACATTCAAGGTTGAATCTTGTTATAACAAAAAAAAAGTAATGGCAATTTACGAAAAAAAACTAGTGACTGCACTTGTTTTATAAAGTCTATAATGTTGGCTTTATCAAAATTAAGATAACTTTAAAAGGAGATTGATTAAGTGTTAGAAGTATTAAGCTGCCAATGAAGCGATTTTCTATATCAATTTTATATTTTCAATGAAAAAAGAAGGGATGAAGTGATTCATTGTAATTAGCATAAACTATTAAGAAAAACTAGATTGAGATATTAAACTAAACAAAAAAAGTTTAGTTTAATATGACTATTGTTTCATATGAATTTACTTTAAAATTAATGTTCAACTTTACATTTGTTGTAAAACCCAATTCAAATGTGTATTTGTATCTAATTAAAAAATGATGACAATAATAAATGAACATTAACTCAAACATTCAAGGTTGAGTCTTGTTGTAACAAAAAAAAGTAATGGCAATTTACGAAAAAAAAACTAATGATTGCACTTATTTTATAAAGTCTATAAAGTTGGCTTTATCAAAACTAAGATAACTTTAAAAGGAAATTGATTAAGTGTTAGAAGTATTAAGCTACCAATGAAGCAAGTTTCTATATCAATGTTCTATTTTCAATGAAAAAAGAAGGAATGAAGTGATTTATTGTATTTAGCATAAACTATTAAGAAAAACTAGATTGAAATATTAAACTAAACAAAAAAGGGATAATATGAACAAAAGTTCCATCCTTTAACATAAATAAAATTGGAATTAGAATATTACTTAATAATATTACCTTTACTGTATGATAATTTGCATTTTGGCATGATTAATTCTTGGTGTTTTATAATCTTTTGCTAGACTTTTGTGATGTTTCGCTTTT
>JAOQMQ010000195.1:2756022-2771907 GCA_027563845.1 Erythroxylum subrotundum
TAATTAATCAAAATCAACAACAACAAAACTACATTGTTTTTATTCATGGAAAACTAACACCAATATTACTTAATTTTCAACAAAAATTCACCAAAAACACCTATAGGCATTTTGTCAAACACATGGCATGCACACATTTTATCATCCCTAATTCAAACAAAATTCTCACATTCTTCCCTTTAATCTACAACAACCACCATACTTAAACCCTAAACCCTCACAAGACAAACAATTAATCAAACAACAACATCCATGAAGTTACAAAACTCATCCACCGAATGTCAACACAGGAGAGGAAGAAGTGGGCAAACTACCTTCGGACGTTACAACCGGAGCAGGGGAAGCCGGCGACCTTGCCGTCGACGACAACGCCTGGACCAGACGGCGGCGGCGATGGCTGCAATCGGTTGCGGTAGGGAGACTTCCAGCCAGACGACGGAGAAGAGCAGAGACGCGCGCGCGGGAGAATGGGAGGGAAAGGGTTTTCGAGGGGTTAAAATAAGGACGCAAACGATGTCGTTTTTGCTTGGTTTTTTAAAGCTTCCAGACAACTCTTACCGACCGAATTTAAATTCGGTCGGAGATTACAGACGGAATAAGTTCCGTCTGTAATATTCCGTCCCTATTTTATGTATATTCTTGTAGTGATACAATCTAAGGTTATTCTTAACTCGATTTCGGACTCAACTAATTAATAGTCCAATTTACTTCTTAATCGAACCTTCGAACCTAGACATTACAAAAATTATATCAGACTAATTTACGAAAAATTTCAACTCAAATACACTTAATAATCCAACATTATTCTCTTTTCCACTTTATTCTTAATTACAAAAATATTATCTTTGTTAACTTAACTACCATAATGACTAAAATACCCTTAACTAATTAAAAGTCTTATTTTACCCTCATTTATTCAATTAATACCAAAATACCCTTCTTGGAACCTAATTTCAAATTTACCCTCATTTATTCAATTAATACCAAAAATACCCTTCTTGGAACTTAATTCCAAATTTACCCTTAACTATCTGCATTTCATATTTTACCCCTTAATGCAACTTAAATTTTCGAAAATTGTACTCGCTCATCTTCTCTTATCTCCTCCTCTTTTCTCATTTTCCAGCTACTTTTTCTCCATTTTTCTTATCTCTTTCGTGACTTTAATTTGTCTCAAACAACTATAACACACAATGCAACTATACACCAGTGTAGGATCAACAAAAATTAAAAATTAAAAAAAAAGACATAAAATAGTTGCTGGAATTTTACCTATGTGTTAAGCGATTTTTTGATTGTTAACCTCTACAATTTTCTCCCAATTTGTTGCAAAACAAATTCAATGAAGAAACCTTTGAGAGAAGTGTCACATGTTGGAGAAAGAATGGTGCATTTAGTAGCTGGAAAATGGAGAGAAAGATGAAGAAAAAGAGGTAACTTCGCTGGTGTTTTCATCATTTTCTAGCTGCTAGCCTTTTATACATGTTTAATAGTTTATGGGCTGGGTTGTTTTTTATTTTGTGGGCTTTACAGAAACTAAAAGCGACTTGTTGAACGATGAAGCAGCCAATTGATGGTGAAGCATTGGCGAGGCACAAGGCCATTGATGAGTGGCTACCTATTACTTCTTCTAGGAATGCAAAATGGTGGCATTCAGATTTCCACAATGTCACTGCCATGATAGGAGCTGGCGTTCTCAGTCTCCGACATGCCATGGCAGATCTTGGATGGTGCGTTCTCTATCATATAATGGATGTGCTTAAGGTAATATAAAATCTGTCTCAATGTGAAAAGATTTTTACTTCAGGGGTCCTGGAGTGGTTGTGCTAGTTCTGTCATGGATCATCACACTGTACACTCTATGGCAAATGGTTGAGATGCATGAAATGGTGCCTGGGAAGCGATTTGATAGGTATCATGAAATGGGTCAACATGCATTTGGTGAAAAGCTCGGGCTTTACATCATGATGCCTCAACAACTTATTATTGAAGTTAGTGTCTGTATTGTTTATATGGTCACCGAAGGCAATTCACTGAAGAAGTTACATTACCTGGTGTGCAAGGACTGCGAAAACATCAAGTTAACATTTTGCATAATGATCTTTGGCTCTGCTCTCTTCGTCCTCTCCCACCTCCCCAACTTCGACTCCATCGCCAGAGTCTCTCTAACAGCTACAATCATGTCCCTGAGGTTAACTACAGAATACACACTGTTTCAATCTTAAGCAAAAATTTGTGATTTTTGAGCCAGAATTGACTTCCAAATGTATCCATTTATTGTGATGTAGTTACTCAACCATTGCCTGGTCAGTCCACGAGGGTGTTCAACCAGATGTGCAATATGGGTACAAAAATAAGACAACTGCAGGAACTGTCTTCAACTTCTTTAATGCCTTGGGAGATGTGGCTTTGGCGTATACTGGTCACAATGTGGTTTTGGAGATTCAAGCAACAATGCCATCTACACCTGAGAAGCCATCAAAAGGACCTATGTGGAAAGGAGTAGTTGTAGCCTACATAGCTGTGGCCTTGTGCTATTTCCCTGTTGCTCTAATTGGCTACTGGATGTACGGCAATTCAGTCCAAGATAACATCCTTATCTCGCTCAGCCTGTCTGGCTTATTGCAATGGCTAACTTCTTAGTTGTGATCCATGTTTTTGCCTATTGGAGGCTACCAAGTAAGTATATGTCCAACTCTTTTGATATGATGGTTGCTGTTTTCCTCTTCAAATTACCAACTAAGCTTCGATTTTTTCTGTGCTGCAGATGTATTCAATGCCCGTGTTTGACATGATAGAAACTGTGTTAGTGAAGAAGTCGAACTTCAAGCCCACTAGGCTGCTCCGTTTCTTTGTCCGTAATATTTATGTTGGTAACTGGTAAGTAAACTGCAGAGTTCAACATGTCATTTCAGCCATTGACGAGTCTGGAACTTATGTTTCTGTCCTCTAATTGTAGCATTGACAATGTTCCTTGGCATTACCTTCCCCTGCTTCGGTGGCCTTCTTGGATTTTTTGTTGGATTCTTTTTCGCCCCAACATCATACTTCGTAAGTAACTCTGTTTTATGTTAACCATGCGAGAACTGTTATGTTAAGAAGAACATCTTGAACTTGTCTGATGCCTGACTCGGGGATGTTTTGTTTTGTTCTTCAGCTTCCTTGCGTGATGTGGCTTGCCATCTGCAAACCAAGAAATTCAGCTTATCCTACTGGACTAACTGGGTATGTTCTAACTTCTAAACACCATTGCCTTTATCTTCTCTTTTATGTTTGCTTTCCATTTGATTTCTGTGAAACCTTACGTGTGTGGTTTTAACCAACTAAAGATTTGCATTGTTTTTGGCATTCTCTTGATGGTGATTTCACCAATAGGAGGTCTCAAGCAAATCATACTTCAAGCCGCCAACACCTACAATTTTTATTCATAGACACCATTCCCATAGCATTATGTAACATAAATAAATAAATAAATAAGAGAATCCTCCATCCTCATCTGCAGAGACTATACTGAGACAGATGATGATATTAATTATGGAGCGAGGCAACAATTTAAAAGCATTGGAAACCGTAAAGATGTTCTTGGATTCCTGCAATGCAATGTAGCCTGTCATTACAATCAGGAAAATTTCTCCAAGAACTGTCAGAAGTTTCCTCCTGGGCCTTGCTGTGTTGCTTGCTGTTTTTTTTTTTCCTTCCCATGTTTGCTTTGGCTGATCAAATGGGACCTCAATTTTCTATTTATAATATTGCAAACAACAAGAATTTATGCCGTTTAATTGCGCTGATGTACGAAACAACCGTATGAATGTGATTACGGTTTGGAAAGACGGATGTTTGTGTTAGATTAATCCTGTCCTGTCATATTTAAACATTTCTTACAGTAACGATGTTTTATATAGATGGATACCTGTTCTTCACTTCTTATTATCGACGTACAATCGTAGACAATTCCTAGAACTGAAGGAAACACAGTTTGCGGTTAAACTGTCTTAAAATCTCTAAAATGGGACTCAGTCAAGAGAGTTACAATGACAGGCCGAACAGCGAAAAGCGTCAGGTCTCCTAAGACTAATTAGCTCGAGTCCCTCGCCAAGTTACTGACAAGCTGATAGAATCAAAGCCCGTAAGAGCATTGAAGTAATCGAACGTATGCATTTTTATCAAAACTTGCAGGAGTGGAGAAGAGTTGTAATAGTATAGCTGGAGCCATCGTAAACCCACCCAGATTTAGGCATGCGACTGAAAAAATTAATGTGACCAGCTCATTCTGTGTGATCATATGAACGTATTGAGAAATCTTCTGATGATCTTTGCCAAAAAAGAAGGGAGTGTCAGTTTCCTGCTAGCTGTTCTTACCAAAAGAAAGAGTTTTTTGAATAAAGATTATGTTTTTCCATTAAAGGCATGAGCTTTGTTAAATGATGCAGGAAAAGATTGGGAACAGATGCAGCCATGCATTTTTGGTTAGAACGCATCCAGTCCACATCATTGATCATTCACAAGACATCCAACGACCGTATCAAACGTTAAAAGAGGTATGAGTATGACCGTTTCAGGGAAAGATTCTATCTTTATATCGTTGGTATTAAATTTTTAGATTCTTTTGGGGAGGGGTTGTGATTTCTTCTGAGGATGCTTGGACTGCTTCATGGCCGGCAAAGTGTGGTTCAGTTTCATATCTATATCTATTTCTGCTCTTATATCATAATAATTAATTAAATAATTATTCAGATATATATTCACACACACACACACAAATATATAAAACTTGAAATTTTGATATGTAAATTAAAATTTTATAATATATATGTATATATATATATATACAGATAAATTAATTTTATGAATCAATTAACTAATTTTATATAGAATATTTATTAAAAATGTCAATGGTAATTTTATTAAAAATAAATACACACGTAATTATGTATTTAAATATTATTAAATTAATTTTATATTTTATGATGATTGTTCTTATTTATTTAATATATCTATATATTCTTAATAAATATAAGATAGTTATTTATTATTAAAATATATATCAAGTAAATGTCTTTAGTACTTATATGATTTAACGGCTTGACTTGTGTTTTTATTTTTTATGTTTGGCATTACAGAAGTTGATTATGACTTCTTAGTATGTTCCATGAACTAAGTTTAAGTTACAGATCCTCTATTCTGGTTATGGTATTTTTATTATATTCCATTAAATCTCGCCCACACATTTATATAAGAATTTACATAAATATATAAATAAGATTTAACGAAACAGAGTTGGAACACCGTAATTGGAACAGAAGATTTCATGTGTTACGATACAACATCTAAGCTGGATTTATCCAGTTACTTGGTAAGAACCATCTAAACCTATAAAGCCAAATTACTAAAATTACTAAACACTTGGCCTACATAAATATGTGGACGAAATTTAACATAAGAGAGTTGGAACTCTATAATTGGAACAGAAGATTTCATGTGTTACGTACATCTAAGCCTGATTTATCCAGTGACTTGGTAAGAACCATCTGAACCTATAAAGCCGAACTACTAAAATTAATAATTTAGAAAACACAAATTGTGTTTTACTACAGAATAAGAGTTGGATCATTATAAAGAATTTTATTATGTATGTATTAATGAAATTGCGTGTTGAAAACCGTAATCGAAACAAAGGATTTCATGTGTTACGTTACAGCATCTAAGCCGGATTTATCCAATGACTTGCTAAGAACCATCTGAACCTATAAAACCAAACTACTAAAATTACTAAACACTTGACCTATATAAATTTGTGGATGAGATTTAATGGAACAGAGTTAGAATATCGTAATCGAAATAGAAGATTTCATGTGTTACGTTAAAGCATGTAAGCCGGATTTATCCCGTGACTTGGAAATAACCATCTGAACCTATAAAACCAAACTACTAAAATTACTAAACACTTGATTTATGATTTTCAAAGAAAAAAATTAAATTATTCAAACTGCCAAATAGGTATTTATATGCATAAACAATGTAAACTACCAAATAGTTATTTACATATTTTATTTAATAAAAATTTTACATTTAGTAAATAAAATTCTATATTTGCTTGAGTTTTTTTTGTAAAAGAAATATTGATATTTGGAATTTCTAATATTTGTATTTATTTCATACCTTTTCACATCTAATTTAAGTTAACATGTGTAGCAATTTTATAAAACACAAATTGTGTTTTGATCAATTAATATAAAAATATTTTTAATATTTTTTTACTATAGAATAAGGGTTGGATCATTATAAGGAATTTTATTATGTATGTATTAATAAAATTGCTCCTCGTAAAGTTGCTCATTTATGACTATAAAGTCACAGGTTCAAGTTACGGAAACAACCTCTTTATAAAAATACAAAAAAGAAGTTTGCGTATATTATAACCCTCCTCAGATCCCACAAAATGGAAAGTCTTGTGTATTGGGTACATTGTGACTATTAATTATATTTGTTCAAAAATGTATAGATTATAACAAACAACAAAGACAATCAATTCAAACTACTTAAATTAAACTCTTTTTTGGTTTGGTTTGAATTTAGAATACTTAAATTAAACTCTTTTTTGGTTTGGTTTGAATTTAGAATAATGTAATCATGTTATCTAGAAACCCATATTGTGCAATTATTGTTAACTTTGATCGCGGTTTTCTTGTTTTTGCTTGTGTAGAACTTTCTCTAACAATGTTTCATTTCTCTTCTAAGCTGCAGCCAAACAAGATTAGAGATTAGAGATGATCAATCTTAAGAAACTATGCTATTAAGTATTAACCTTAACTAAACAAGTCTCATTACCTTTATTTAATATTACATTGGTATGCTTTGCAATATCTAAGTTAATTATTAAGTTCTTAAGTTTGGACAAATGGTGATTATATTAGGCTTCAGGTTTAGACGGTTCAAAATAATATTATCATTTTAAAGTGAGAGTTCGGACAATTAAAATTAAATTTTAACTTAAATTTGACCGCTATCTTTAAGTCAAATAAATCTTTTTATCATTTCTATTGTAACATATTTATCAATTAATTATGATCCTTAACTTTAATTATATGCTTTTTTTGTTTATAGAAATGTAAATTAATTTTTTTTATAATAAACAGCCAACACCTCAAAACACTAATTTTAAGAACTCTTTAACGCCGTAAAATATAATATTCCTTTAGTTCACATTAATATGCTCTAATTTGATTCTTTAGCTTGGCCATTATTCAATGTAATTAATTTATAATCAAAGTACCCGGTACAAAAGGCTTCTTGCAAGAAGGGATCTGGGGAAGGTTATAATGTACGCAACCTTTCCTTTGTATTTTTACAAAGAAACTATTTTTATGACTTGAACTTATGACTTTATGATCACAAACCCGTAACTTCATATTGATGATTTTTTTTTTTTTGCCATGCAAATCTTATAACAAAAGAAAATTAATTAATTAAAAAATCCAATTTGGTCCTTTCCACTAAACTTAGGCAATTTACTAACTTTATATAATCTTCTAAATCATCATTTATTATACATTCAATTCATAATCTGACATTTATTGCATATTTATGTGACAAAATATCTTACCCTACTATGGTAATGTCAATCAATCTTTTAAAGGAAAATTATAATATGAAAATTGATAAATCTAAATCTTTTGGATAATAATTCAATAAATAATAACTATTTTTTATTTAAAATATTTAAATATTTAAAGTAAAGAGCATAAATATAAAAAAATATGATAGGAATATGATGTTAAATTAAGAAGTTTTGATCAAAGAAGAAGTCAACATTTGAAGGACTCCAACAACAACATCCATTGAGACGCGGAATTTGGAAAGATCTAATAATACGAAGGCTTACTTTTAACTAGTAGCAAATAACTTAAGGACTCCATAAAATGATAGCCAAATATAAATGTGGTGTACAAATCATCTAATTAATAGCATTGAATTAAATGTAGAATATCATATTTTTTTAACTAAAATCAAACTTTTAACTTTATTTTGAGAATCTTTTGTAATATCTTAATCTAATAAATAAATTTTCAAGTGTTATATACTAATTTCCTTTTTTTTTTAAAATTGGCATCTTATAATTATATCATGAAATATAGAGTTGGAAAGTTTTGAAGAAAGTAAATTGGTTATACAATGCCCTCTACTACCGATTTCAAGTTCCACATGCGTAGCCATTAATTAACATGATTCTTTTAATAAGAGCTCATTTGACTTAAGAGCAATCCAAGAAGATAGAATTCTCCATTGGCAAGAAGAAAGAAACTATAAAAGGCAGGTAGATGCTGTTTCTTATTGTGTTATAGTACAGTGTAGGACTGTCTTTAGCCAAATGTAGTTTTCATCTACTTATTTTTGTCATGAAGTTATAGGGCGGAGAAATCCTTAAATGTGTTCAGGGTGAAATTTTCTACAATAGCTAAGTTTCATATACAATTTAACACTTACATTCAGTTGTTTGCAGATCGAAAGCTTGCAGGAATCTGCTTCAATGGGGATTCAAGATCAGAAACCTGAAAAAGAAGACTATGACAGTGTAAGTCCTTTTTTCTCTCTACTTGAAGATGAAAGACACGAATGTTTTAAACCATATTGTGTTACACAGCAGTCAGAAATAGACCAAAAGCAAAAACAGATCGATGAATGGCTTCCCATCACTTCTTCAAGGAACGCGAAATGGTGGTATGCAGCTTTCCACAATGTTACTGCCATGGTTGGAGCTGGTGTTCTCAGTCTTCCATATGCAATGTCAAATCTTGGATGGTATGTTCTCAGAAATCCTGAAACGATCTATCTGGACATCCTGATGATCTGGATATCTGATCAAGACAATATTTCCATTGGGACACTCGTAATCGATGACATGTTTCATGAGATTTGAACAGATTAGTTAATCACTGAGGCTGGGAATTTTTTGCATCCTGATTTCAGGGGTCCTGGTGTTGTAATTCTGGTTCTGTCATGGATCATTACTCTATTTACTCTATGGCAAATGGTTGAGATGCATGAAATGGTTCCTGGGAAACGTTTTGATCGGTACCATGAGCTTGGCCAACATGCTTTTGGTGAAAAGCTCGGGCTTTACATCGTTGTGCCCCAGCAGCTGATCTGCGAGGTTGGTGTGGACATAGTCTACATGGTTACAGGAGGAAAATCACTGAAGAAGGTCCATGATTTGGTCTGTCATAACTGCAAACAGATCAAAACAACCTACTTCATCATGATTTTTGCCTCCGTTCACTTCGTTCTTGCTCACCTCCCCAACTTTAACTCCATCTCCGGCATTTCTTTGGCTGCAGCAGTCATGTCTTTGAGGTATGTTTCTAATACACCTACCTGCTTGCTTGACACGAACCCATTTTGACTGCGGGAAAGATCAACTGGAATTGTTTTTAATAGGCCCCCAATTCCGGCCAGAATCCCAATCCTAAATCCAACATAAAGTGCAGCTGATATTACAAGTTTGATTATTGAGAAACATGGAACACTAAGTACAAGGATGGTTATGTTTGTAGTTACTCCACCATTGCATGGTCAGCTTCGATTCACAAGGGTGTTCAACCAGATGTTGACTACGGCTACATAGCCTCATCCACCTCAGGAACAGTCTTCAACTTCTTGACAGCTTTGGGAGATGTAGCTTTTGCCTATGCAGGCCATAATGTGGTGCTTGAGATACAGGCAACCATTCCTTCGACGCCTGAGAAGCCATCAAAAGGACCTATGTGGAAAGGAGTTCTTATAGCTTATATTGTTGTCGGCCTCTGCTATTTCCCTGTTGCTCATGTTGGTTACTACATTTTTGGGAATAATGTTCAAGACAACATTCTAATCTCCTTAGAAAAACCGACATGGCTTATTGTTGCAGCTAATATGTTCGTCGTTGTCCATGTTATAGGAAGCTACCAGGTCTGATTTTTCCACAAAGTCTGTTTCCTGTCTGACTGATCACTTTTGATGGTTAAATTAGTAACTGTGTAACTTCTTCTTCCGTTGTAGCTGTACGCAATGCCAGTTTTTGACATGCTAGAGACTCTTCTGGTAAAGAAGTTGAAGTTCAAGCCTAGTTGGATGCTCCGATTTATCACTCGCAACTTATATGTTGGTAAGTAGAGTCCGCTTATCATGTTAAACGGATTTCACCAACTGTCAACTATCTAGTCAGTCCCTTAAATTCTTAAACTTTGATTTCAGCTGCCACCATGTTTGTTGCTATCTGCTTCCCTTTCTTTGGTGGTCTTCTCGGATTCTTTGGAGGATTTGCCTTTGCCCCAACTACCTACTTTGTAAGTGCATTGTTGTAATTAGAGGTGCTAACGAGTCAGATTGGCCCCGAATCAGTATAGGTTAATAGGCTCCAACCTGATCCTCATTTGGCTACAACTCAAATAGAAAACTCAAGGATGATCGAGTTTCGAACTAAAAATGTTGGCTGAAACAAACTAAGCGTCTCAAACCTGATTCACAATCTGATCAAATCGAATTTTGTCTATCGACTATAATCCTGCAATCAACATATTATTAGTGTATAACCTCTGTTTGTCTTTTCTTCAGCTCCCTTGCATCATTTGGCTTGCAATCTACAAACCAAAGAAGTTTTCCTTATCCTGGTTGACCAATTGGGTGCGTCCATCTTGAACTATACCTTAATATTACACATCTACAGTTGATATGAATCACTGATTTAACTCCTGTTTCCTTCATTTTTCTCAGATCTGCATAATTCTGGGACTCTTGCTAATGATTTTATCACCTATTGGGGGGTTAAGGAATATCATACTCAATGCCAAGACCTACCAGTTCTTCTCTTGATCAGGAATTGCTATAGATGAAAATCCAAAAGTTGAACAATGCACATTTTTAGTTCAATAATGTAAAAACAGTTTCTTTGAACCATTCTGCATTAAAATGATGAGTTCTCAAGTAGATCACCGAGGAGAAAGTAAAATTCTTTAACCAATCACAGCGATAAAAATCTAAGCTTGCATTAAAGATGGTATTAGTATACACTAAGATCCCCAAAAACCATACAAGTTTTCGCCATCAATACACGTTTTTGTATCTATTTCTATGTCAATTTCTTAGCCAATTTGGCACTCTTCTCTCTATAAAATTGAGCCCACAAATTCGAAACCCACAATATACTCACAGATATAGCCAATGTCACAACAATTAACCAAGATACCCAAACCCACTTGGGTATAACCCCCTCTGCAACCCCACTAATGTAAGAACTCCCCATTTGGTACACAAAGTAAGGCCCCAAAAATCCTCTAACGACAGAATAAAAAGCATAAAATGGCGGAGACAAAACATCAAACACCTTAGCCGCGAACTCGTTATCCATCCTTCGCGCATTTGCCAATGTCCACGCGTTCTGGCAGGCACTGGTGACCTCCGCGAGGACCAACAGCGCGAGTATAGCGTAGGCGCCGTGCTGAACTAAGTAACGGCAAGTCAAGAACACGAAGAGAGTGGCCAAGTGGTGTCCGATGAAGAGGACGTCACTGGGGTAGAAGATAAGATAGTGAAGGAGATCCATGAGAAAGTAGGCGACGCTGAAGTCCAAAACGCAGTTCTGGGGGAGGGTGTTGGGGGAGGAGAAGCCACGAAGAGGGTCGGCGAGAATGGCGGTGGAGGCGAACAAGACAGCGGGAGTGCCGTGGAAGATGGAGATGAGGCAGCTGGCGGCTTCGGGGCGGGTGGAGGGAGGCCAATTGCGGAAGACTCGGAAGTAGGCGATGAAGTAGATGAGAAGGAAGAAGGAGAAGAAGAGGGGTAGAGTTGGGAGAGAGTTGAGTAGTCCCATCGGAGAACCCAACTCAGAGAGAGTCGAAGAAGAAGAAGGAGAAGGAGAAGGATTGTTGATATATTTACATAATAGTTTCGGGTTTTTGTAAGCCAAATAATTATTTATCTTTATATTTATATTTATATTTAATTGATAAATCCGTCGAGCTTCTCGAGGATTTTGAGAGCTCCGAGGAGGTAGGGACTCGAGAAGAGTGGAACTTACCAACGTTAACTTTACCAAAACTAGCCGATGAACTTGTGTTAATTATAATTAGGAATGGCAGGCAACGGTCCGAACTGAACTGAGGTAAGGGCAGCTTGGGCCTGGCCGGTTAGCTTGCGGGCTGATCAGCTTGTGATAGGGGTTACGACGAGCCGGCCTAATCTTATAAGTTTTTTTTTAAATTAACAAAATGAGTGTTACTTGTAATCAAGAATGGCATTGGGCCGAACTGAGGTAACAGCAGCTTGGGTCTGGCCCGATTAGCTTACTAGTTGATCAGCTTGTGATTGAGCCACGTCTCGCTGGCCTAATCTCTAGTTTTTCTTTAAATTAACAAAATGACGTTATTTTGTACCTTCTCATCAGACCTTGAGCGCGATCAGGTCAGGAGAGCCTCAGCCTGAGAGCAGCCCGTGGCCTTATCGGGCTGGACCAGCGGACCATATTTGCCATCCATATTTTTAAGGTATTGTATTTTTTATTTGATTACAAATTTGTTTAATTAGTTAAGAAATTATTGACTTAATTATAGTTTTCTGGACTTTTTTATCCATTTTTTTAAACTTTGAGTTTTATTGATTTTGTAATAAAAATAATTAATATTAAACTAGATTAAAAAAATTATGCATAGCAAAGGACCAAATTAAAATTAATTTTTTAGATTGAACTCAATAATTTGGAATTTATTTATTTATTTTAAATTAAATTAGACCCACTTTTTAAACTTAATTTCAGAGTTTATAATTTGAGTTTAATTTTAATGCTACAAAACGGAACCAAAATTATCAAACCTTAAAACGTAGTTTTTAAAAACCTATTAAAGAATATCATTAGATTAATTAGTTCAACCAAAATTAATCTAACAATATTAAACTATACCATTGATACTAAAAGATATATATATATATATATATTACCGAGAAAAAAAGAAGGTAACCATGGGTAACCATCACATTATCCACAAAGACGAGAAAGAGAAAGAAGGTAACCATCACATTATCCACAAAGACAATAAATCCACCAAAGTTCTACTTTTCGTCTATATACATCAAAATTTTTATGCCTAATACTATATATAATATGCATCCGCTGTTGATGAGCTTTACAAATTCCAGTCTTCTCCTCCATTGACATATATGATGCATTTTTCCAAAAGTATGATAAGAAAATATTACTTTTGTGGAAGAACTGGAGGGAAGGATCACAAATGGAGAAAACATTGCAGCAACATTCTCAAAATTCTTGGCCAATCTCATTCTTCAACCAATATAAGAAGCTCAGACATCCCTATCAATAATTGCTCCTCCGTTTCTAATGTAGTACTTACTACAATTAAACACCATTTCAGGTTGTCCATGCCTCCTGACCCGCATCAAACTCAGTTCTTCGATAACCTGTCAGTCTCCATCACTCAACTTCCCTTTCTCTCTTATGGAACAGGCGATGTTTATTATTTGTTTGTGAATAAGAAAGCATAACCTCTCAGTCAATCTCTCCTTCTTCCACATCATTTCCAGGAACCACATCTTTAAAGTGCTCATCTTCTTCATCCTCTTCCTCCTCTTTCATGAACAAACCCAGCTGTTCCAAGGGGTTACTGCCCCCAAACTTAAAGCCACCCAAGCAATCCTGAGAGATATCTGGGCTTGTCTCACCTACGGAGCTTGGCAAATGGTCACAAGGTGCAGTTGTAAGCATTTCCAAGTCTTCAAAGAACCGAGAGTTCTCATTAACTTCGATGGTCTTCTCCATCTGCAGAGAAAAGACCAATTTCATAAAACCCATAACAAAACATAAGAGGTCGCACTCCTGTCAGACAAAAATTTACACTTACCTCCAATAGAGCTTGGCGTGCTGCTTCCCTCTCAAGTTCTCTCTTTTGTCTAGCCTCTGCAGCTGCTGCTGCTTCAGCTTGCTTTTGAGCAGCTTCTGCAGCCTTGGCTTCTGCTTGTATCCTCGCCTTCTCTGAACAGATTACGAGATGCTACTTATTTGTGGATAAGCAACCTTTAAAACTATTAGCATGTACACACATGCACATTTGTTTCAACAGAACCACTCAAATATGATGAGCATTGTAGAAAAACAAACTCCAGTTCAGAACCTTTCTTGTTTAGCAGTTCAAGTTCTTCTCTCTCCCGCTTCAGTTTCTCTGGATCTCCCTTGTCATCCTGGTTCCAGTAGAGATAAAATAGATATCAGGGTATAAACTTGCAACACTTCGAAATGGAAATAAAGAAAGTATACATTTCTTGGAGACAAAAATTTTGCTGACCTGAATAAGTGTCTTTTCTCGAGCTTTTAAAATTGTATCAGCAAAACGTTTCTTCAACAAAGCCGCCCTGTGAAGGTTCTTAGGGAAGACCTGCCTCTCATTTGGAGCACTTTCAACTAGATCATTCATGAGAGAAAAGATTATTGATGTGATACCCAAAACAAGTAGCAAATGTGATACCCAAAACATGTAGCCAACCAACTTTAAATGCATTCTGAAACTTACGATCATGGCAAGAATCTGATTTCTTGGAGCTTTGCTTCAGCTGGGAACTCTGTCCAAGCTGTTCCAAATCGCCAACAGACTCTGTGAATTATATTGGATTAGAAAGTACAAACAAGTATCATATGAAGCATAAAGTAGAGACCTCATTTCAGATGATCTTTTTCATTTTTGTTTATTATGAGAAATAATAGCAGAACAGTGCACTCTGTTCGACCCTTGATTTATAATGAGGGGCTTATTGTCAGCTTTGGTCAAATAAACTTACAAACGATTGCTTATATAAAACATCATGAAAGTGTAAAGAATAAAAAATCGAAAAAAATCTAACAGTAAAAAAGCAAGTTTATTTGAAATCTTCCAGCATTACAGACTCAGTCAATATGAATTTTACAACAGGAAACGGTCCATTTGATCATGGCAGAATGCAATCACTTGTCTTCTTTTCCATTGACATGGGTGGAAACATATTCTAAAACGATGATGACGGACCAATGGCAGCTTCAATGCTCAATCACAGAAGACACTCCTAAAGGACTCACCCCAAACCTAATCCAAAACCTTAAATAAAAAAGTACAAGTATACAAATGAAACTTCCGAGAAAGTAATGGAGGTATTCAAACAAACAATGCCACAAATTTTACATCGTCCTGTTAAATGAAATTATATTGAATCACATGAAAGAAAAAGAGCCGATGGTCACATATTCTCTAGCCCACTTTTAAAAAATCATGCGGCTTTCTGAACTAACTAAAAATTAGCCAAGACAGATGGGGAAATAGGCCACTCTGCATAAAGTACTCACCATCCAACTCGTGAAGAATAGTGGCTTTATTGTCTAATTGAGCTCCAGAATCCAAAGTTTCAGGAAACTAAAGGACAATAATAAACAGGAAAAAATCAAACAATCTTAACCATTAGCAAACTATGATTTACGTCCTGTCCATCACAACAGCTAGAGTTCCAAAATCTAGTAAAATATATTAAAATTATCAGCACCTTTAACGCCATTGCAGGGCTTGAAACATTTGCCTCATCACATCCACTTTCCACGGAATTACCGCAGTCTGAATCTGAAAACAAGTAGAACCAACAAAAGAAGAGGAAAAGATTAAAAAAAAATACGAAATAGAGATCAGTAATTTTTTTTTAGAAAGGAATGAAAACTCAATGGAGACAAAATCATTGAAGAATATCGATAAGCTACACAAAACTCAAATGAAAAAACAATATTACTTCAAAAAAAATCCTATTAGGAATGTAACTGGTACATCTTGGAAAAGCAAACAGATATGGTTAAAGGATAACAACTTAATTTTACCACTAGAACTGTTT
>JAOQMQ010000195.1:2782662-2793109 GCA_027563845.1 Erythroxylum subrotundum
GATTTAAGAAATTATATGCTTATGGAACGTAATTAATAATCGACATCTAATTAAGTATATTTACGTGTTTTAATAGAATATAAAGTTATTCTTAAACTAACTTAGTCTTGAATTATAATTGATAGTATCACTATCACACTTCAAAAACAACAAGGATAAATCAAATCATCCATGGTAGAGATTGTGAATAAAGAGTGACTCTTTAAATTTTCTTAGATCTATACCAAAAGTTCATATTTACATTCAAAATATTTTTCTTTTTGAAGCAATTATGTACATGTGTGTGTATATATCATAAAATAAATCTTTGAAAACTTTTCTATTAATTAAAAATAAAACTGCATAAATACTAGACTTTCTCAACGTTGGTGTTGTTCCAAAACTTGAAATATCTCTCTTTCTTTAGTTTGTATCTCACACTGAAAAAATAAGAGAGTTTCACCTAGTTTATATACTAGAATGTTTCGTGAGACTTTGAATCAAGTCTCTTGAAGAGGGTATAAATACCACGTACACACATGCACATCACTCACCTTGGCTCGGCTGCGGTGAGTTCAATTTAAATTACTAGTCTTAGAAAAATAATTAATAATTATATACTATAAATTTATATATCTTTTTTTTTCTCACATTTCATTTTTTATATAGGATTTTAACACTTATATTATATAAAATGTCCCACTAAATATAACAAACTAATAAGGGAACAGAAATTATTGCATAGTGCTCTTCTTACCAATATGTGACAAAAACAAGCTAATAAGAGACTACCCCATGATTTTAAAATGTTTTAAAAATATTTATAATAAGAGATTTCTTAAAAGTGAACAACACATTATTTTAGTTAAATACATAATTTGTTATATTTAATTGAAGTTACTTATTTTTTTATTGTAGGAGTATTTGCATAACCTTGTCGCTTACATTATTACATATCCACGAATGTACATGTTGATGAGATAGTGTAGCTTTTGTTGATTGATAGCTTTAGTTTCGGTTAGTTTTGATTGGGATGTAGCTTTTTTTATAGTTGGTAATAACGATTGGTTGGTACTACTATTCTCTCCGTCTTTATGTCTTCTTTTGTTTTTCTCCAACCGCAAAAGCCAATCGGATTGCTCACTCATACTGATACAGCTCATAGGGTCGTACTTGGTACCTACTTACGTAGCCTATGGTTTAGTTAGTAGTTAGTACCAAACTTGCTATGCCCCATTTTCAAGGAAGCTTTGTCTCTTATGTTTGTTCCCCTTTTAATAACTAATCTCAAAATATAATGTAATAACATTACCTTATTAAGTAGTAGCTGGTTGGTTGGGTCAATCTTTGATGTTCCCTTTTAACCACCGTCAACGGTACCCCAAACTAAGCGAAGCGTCCATGTCCAGCCTCCATGCAAGTCCACCGCCGTCCATCCTCCACACATCACATGGCACCATCTCTGACTGTGAGCATTTCTCCTTCTTCTGCCACGCGTGTTGCAACCTAACCCAACACGTAAAAACTGGAGACTGATAAAGGTATGGCAACAACTCTTCTTTTATAGTTAATTTCACTACTATTTCCGACGACACCCAGTCATGTTCCACCTTCGTTATCTTCTTATATGCTCCATTCACCCACCTGACATTGTTTGAACCGTCTGATAGGAACCCTGGACACTTGTCCCTCTCGAGATTCCTCACTCTCTCCACGTCCGTACGCCCTAGATATTCTCCTTCATCCATACAGTTGTAAGTGTCTGTCACGCACTCCACTGTCACCCATGAGTCCACAACCACCACCGACGGATCTCGAAAACCTAACCCACAAGAAGTATCAAACCCTGGCTCTTTTGGTTTCAGCCAAAACGGAGTAGAGTGGTCGCCACCAAGTCCAACCTCCTCTTTGGGAGGCATCACAGTGAGATTGAGATTGCACCAAGATCCTCCCTTCATCGGCGATTCACTCGAGTCAGTTCTCTCGGGTAACAACTGTAAAGTCACAACCTTGTTCATACCATCTTCATCTTCTCCCTGTTTTTCCCGATCTGTTGTGGAAACTCTCTTGTTTCCCTTGCACCGACGCTTGCTTTTGTTATCACCATCACTATCACAAGAAGTAGTATTTCTCTTGCAAACCCTAACATACTTTCTCTTAGTTTTTCGCCTTAAAGCTGAAATGTCATTAATACTGTTCAACCCGGCACCGGAATCTGAACTCCCTACTGGTGGTTTGGGTGCAATCGGCCGGAATCTAAGCATCATATGGTTGATTATCGTCTTATCCTGCACACCGCCCGCGGATGTCACGCGCCACCCTTCTCCATCCATAACTTTCCACTTACCTTGCCTAACTAAGTCATCCCACTCTCTGTCTCTCTCACTCTCAGCCGATAAATCATACTAATAGATTAGCAAGCACAAGGGGTGGTGTGGTAGTAGAATAGTTGCACAGTTAGCTGGAGAGGGGCAGATTGGTAATTAAAGAGCACCACGTGTCGACAGCACAAACGTAACATCCGGGGCATCTGATTGGTAATAGATGTTTTCGGGGGACCCACTAGAAAAGAAACGACCTTGAATTGAGATGATGGGGTCTGACAATACGGACCAATTAGAACAGGCGATGTGTCGAGCACTGCCGAAAGGAGGAGTACACATGGGCTCGTATTGAAAGACGTGTAGTGGAAGTAGGTCCCACAAGCAAGTTTTTCGGGTAGCAGGTTACATTCGAGGAAGCGCACACGTGGTCCTATTCTATTAGCAGTCTACATCAACATTCGTGATGCAATATACGCTTCAACTTCCTCTTTATCCGCGTGACGTACACACATCTTAACTTTTTTCTGATAGTGAAGACCACGCGCGTGATTACGAGAGTGTGGGACGGATGGACAATAAGGTTGTTGGGACAGGACGCGTGGATGGTACGATGAAGGTGAATCTCTGGAGCTTAGATTTGTGTCGTCAGTTTGAGATTTGAATGGAAACGGCCAATTGCATTGATCTGATTGGCTGTTCTGGAAGAGCCACGTACGTGTTTTTTTAGCACCTTTGTCTCAAAGCCACGTCGAAAATCTGCCAACGAGATTTATGCTCTTTTGGAAAAATCGGATCACTTCTAATTAAGGGAATTAGATTCCTCCATCTCCATGATTATTTTTTTTTTTCTAATTTTTCCACACCGTATATACATTTTCACAAAACGGAAAATGTCGTTGTCGTTTTACTCGTGTGTTATGAGTATTATCATAACACACGAGTACATATTTTATATAGGATAGAGCAACTAGTTACCTACCATTCTCAACACTGATCACTCTTCCTTATTCTTACATACCTCATTTAGTTGTACGAAATATAACGACAATATAAAAAAGAGATGCATTTACAACTTTATACCAAATTGATTACCGTTCCATATACTGTACATAAAACACTATATTTTGATAATATCGGCAACAGAAAATGGCTCAAGGAGTTTCTCAAAGTCATTTATGTTAAGTAGTCAACAAATTCCGCAGTATCTGTGCTGTTCGTTTCCTCAAACCCAGTGACTGCCAAACCTGAATTTAGAAATGCCAAGAACAGAAATATCAGTTTAGTTATATGTTCATACCTACTACTAGAGTGTGTGTGTGTGTATAAGATTTAAGTACCGTTCTTATTTTGGATTTCAGAGAGCCAAACTTAGAGCAGCTTTCACGTCTAGCCTCCAAGCGAACCCACCAAACTCCATCCTCCACACATCACATGGAACCATACACGTGGAGCTCTTCTCCTTCTGCAATCTAACCCAACACGTGAAAGCTGATGCCCACGATATATTTGATGTTAGCTTCTCTTTTATCACCAACCCAACTCTGACCTCCGGAGGCGGCGGCGAAGCCGACGCTTCTTCCCCCACCACCATATCCTTGTATGCTTCGTTTATCCATAGAACTGTGTTTGAAAAATCCGATATGAAGCATGGACACGTGTCCCTCTCTAGATTCTTCATTCTATCCACGTCCGTACACCCCAAACTTCCTAAATCTATTCTATCAATGCACGTGTCTGTCACGCTCTCCACCCTCACGGTTGTGTCCACCACCCTCTTCTCCGCTGCCAAACCCTTCGGATCCGACATCACAACCCCCTCAACTACCTCTTTCATCAAGCCGAACGATGTATTAACATCAATAGTCACCGTGCCGTCGACGACGGTACCAGGCTGAGCGAAAGACGGCTTCTGGGCTAGATCTGTTTTCACGGGAAGCAACTCCAGCGCGATCGTCTTCTTGCTTTGATCATCTTCTCTCACCTTTTCACGATCTGACGAAGGTGGTATCTCTCTCCGTCTTTTCTTGTAGGATTCATTATTCTTCTTGACCCTAACGTACTTTCTCTTATTTCTCCCTTTAGAAAGCAGGCTGCTGTTGTTCGCTGAGTTCCAAGTGGTGGAGCTGTTGTCGCCGGTGGCCGGTTTTGGTGCAATCGGACGGAATCTGAGCATTATTCTGTTGATTATCGTCCTATCTTGCCCGGGATGAGCAGCGCAAGTTACCACGCGCCACCCTTCTGTGCCATCCATCTGCTAAGTTTTTCCCCTCTCTAGCTAGATACCTAATCGCTTTCTTTCCTCTCTCTCTCTCTCTCTCTCTCTATCTCTCCGAGTTTTGCAGCTCAGGCGATAATCATAGTAGCATTAACGGTGGTTGGGTGTATAAGCAACACGTGTCTAGGGCTACACTTACGACAATGGAGACTTCTGATTGGTCTGTTTCCTTTGCTGGGACCCGACACGATAAATTAGGGAAGAGATGAACTCATAATTAAATGAGGGACGTATTTCTATTTTTTAAAAATAATAAAAGGAATATTAGAGTATATTATATTTGAGTAATTTAAAATTTTAGTTGTGTATGGTCTAAAAAATATAACAAAAATAATTCAATTTAAATTTGTTATATTAGTTAAAAATATGAGTAATTGGTAATATTATATTTGTAATCGGCAGTTAAAGTCACGGAAATAATCTCTTTATAAAGCACAAAAAAAAAAAGGCTAGATATGATCCTTTTACTCTTGCAAGCATAATTTATTATCAATTCATGTGGTTAATGTTCATGACAATTTTAAGTAGTTACCTAAATTTATTAACCTTAAATAATATCATCATTTTAACAAATGATAAGTTTAAAATTTAAAAATTTACAATTGCTTTTAATATTAAACAACAATCTGGAGAGATACAGTAGGTAATATTCATTAGGGTTGAACTTTTGATTGAGATCAAATAAGCTCTTTTTGGGGCAGATAATACTGTTGGATTATTTACTCCAAGTATATTTCAATTCTTTCTCCAGTTGCTTAAATAACAAATTCTTTTTTGAGGCAAATAGTAGGTCAAGATTTTCTTTGGCTCAAATATTATGTTATAATTTTTAATATAAGCGGAGTATAGAGTTCGCTAACAAGAATTGAGATTAGATTAATTATTGCCAAATAATTAGAACTAGTCATTTAGATAATTGATCCTTACTATTTATAAACTCTGTAATATTTTTGTATTTAATCAATATGAGATACTTTAATATAATAAGAGTCTTTGTACAGACACTAAAAAAATTTAATAATATGTATTCTTATTATCGATAACTCATATTTTAATAAAAATATATTAATTTATATACTATATTTTATATTATATTGATTATCAATTTTAGTATTATAAAGTTGGTACAATTTTAGATTTAAAACCTTAAAAATAATTATGAAGACATGATCTCAAAGATGAGTAAAATAAAGTAGCATCGGATTGGATTAGATTGGATTGCGTCAAGAGATCAATCGGTGATTGCAAGTTCATCCAACCAAAGACGGGGACGTGTCAATGGTTGCATTGCATGCACTTTGTCGTTTACTTTTTCTTGTACATATGTCCACAAAGGTAAGTGTTTTAGGAAGAAACGAGCATCTGGGAAGTAGCCAGTAGGTTCGAGATAAGTGGATTAAAAGATACACGTGTTCCGTTCCTATTAACTTGGAACATATGTGTCGTGTGCTTGGTTCTGTCGTCCCCCTTTGCTCCTTACTCTCCTTTAAACGACGTCACAAACACTCGCCATTTAATACTGTCAAAGGATTTTCTGCTTCAATTGTAATATTATTATATAGCTTTTTATATTTTATCAAAAATTAAATATTATTCATAAAATAATTTACTTTAATTTTTTGCTCGATAACAAATTAAATAAAGGGAATTTAAAAATTCCCTTAAAAAGAGTTAGTTATACGTAAGGAGATGTGAGAGTAGGGTTAGAAGTGATGTGGACGCGTGGACGGTTCGATGGCGAATCGGATCTTAAGAAAGATTTGGTTAAATCGATATTTTTGATGTCCACGTCTCTGGTTCCCATTCTTTAGCCATTTATCCAATAAGCTTTCAGCACATGTTCACAAACTAAGTCTGACATGTCCACGTGTCAAAGAGCACCAAAAATTTTATATTATGATTATATTTATATCCAATCAGATTCGAAAAAGATTGTCTTGTTTAACTTTAAACCGAATTAATTTAACTTTTTATAATTAGGTCAAGCTAAGATATATTATGAGTAAGACTAATCATCGAACTTTTCAATAATAAATTTGATATATATCCAATCCATATTGATTGAGGTCATTTTCTTTGCTGAACTTCGACCAATTAACTAAGATCTTTTATTATACTACTTTATTATCTGTATCCTGATCAAATCCGATTCACTTAACTATAAATTCAAAACCGTTAAAAAATAATTAATTATTATTCATCCTTAAGGAAAATTTCCAAATTTAATTGCAAGAATTTTAAATTATCTATTTTTAGCTGACTTTTTATTTTTAATTCGATTTACTTTAATAACCCTTATCATTAAAAACAAATCAATTTATTAGTTAATCAATCAATTTTTATAAATTAATAAATTATTATAAATCAAAGAAATAAATTAATATTTATTTAATAATCTATATTTCCAATAAAACTTTCAAATTTTCTATACTTTTTTCAATCATATTTTAAATTATTTAATTTTATTTAATCTTTAATTAATTTTATAATAATCTAATACAAATTTATCCTTTTAAATCTTAATTTGTTTTCTTACTTGTTTAGCTTCCAACCTAGGCTTTTGATAATGTACACTTAAAAAGACATCTTACACATGTAACTTGTCTTGGATATTATTAGAAACCAAAGCTTCTACAATCGACTATGACACAGCCAAAATGTCTAGATAATAACTGAAACTTCCCTGCATGTATGGAGAACAGAAGCTTATTATCCTCCTCGATGAACAAAGAAAAAAGAAAAAAAAATGGAGGAAGGGAACTATTTTAGCGGAATCATAAAAAAAATACAAATTTTCTGACAAAGCAATTATTGTCAATTCAAGTATTGCCTCAGTGGAACCAGAAAGGTTGGCTAGTTCACAACATCAAGGACTAGCTTCCGAGACTTAAAGATCGACCACTTCATGCGTCGGTAGTATGCAGCTTGAAGCAGTGCCAGTGAAAGTAAGAATATCCACTTGAAACCCATCTACAGAAGAAGTCGCATAACATCTTTACATCAGACATTTGTGAGAGAAAGACATAATCTAGTGAGAAAAATACAGTCTTGAGTTCATAATCTACCAGTTTTCTCTCTTCCATTTCAGGCTCTGCAGCCCAGGTTAAAAATGACACGACATCCTTTCCCATCTGTATACAAATAAGGATATAAAAAATCAGAATGCTGAGCTTAAGAATGAGAGTAGTTTTAAGGAACAAAGATAAAGAAAAAGAAGAAACCTGGGCTTCTGTTGCTGGAGTACCATCCTCATACTCAACAGCACCATCATTAAGCATCTTAGGCATTGCAATGGCTCCCCCAGGGAAGTAAGGATTGTAATGCAACCCCTCTCGGATCTAAAATACCATTTTGATGATTCAGTCAAGTTTGAAACTGTCTACTGTAGGTTGCTACAAACACATGATCCATGGATATCAAGAAGACAAACATTAAAAACATGTGATTTATGGTTTAAGATAAGCGCATGCTTCAACAAAGAGGCTCACACCTCGTCTAAAGAAGCAAACCAACGTAACCAAAGAAAGATACACAGAATCAAAGATCGACAGGCAAAAAATTCTTCTAATACACACTTGGGACCTTTAAACCGTTGTACAAATAACATGAATAGACAATTCTCTGGATCCCATGAAACTTCTTTGAAGGCATAACGGACGGTCCCTTGGCAACACAAAAGACATCACATTGAAGTCATGTTCAATGCCGACCGACACATTGAATCAACATTTTCGTGTAGAACAGTTTCCATCATTACTAACATGAAAGGCGTTTGCAAGTTTTCTACATTACACTTGGATATCGATTCAAAACAATACATTATCCACAAAGGCCTATGTGTAGAACAGAATGACAAAGGAATTACCGAAACACCAGCAGGAGGGTCACGATAACCAGTTAAAAGAGCAAATACATAGTTCTGACCATTGTGACGGGCCTGAAAAAAGAACAGTAAGATATTTTCGAATTTACAGCTAAAACTTCCAAATGTACACAAATTAAGAGAGTACGTCGGAGTTACTTTAGTAATCAGACTCAGATCTGGAGGATAAGCCCCTCCATTAGCAAATCTAGCTGCTTGTTCATTGGCGTACGGTTGTGGGAAACGATCACTGAGTTTACCAGGACGAGTAAACATCTCACCCTCATCATTAGGCCCATCAACAACCTCAATTTCAGCAGCCATAGCCTTTGTCTCTTCTTCTGTGTATGCAACACCCACCAAATCACGGTATGATATCAGGGACATAGAATGGCAAGATGCACATACTTGCTGGTAAACTTGGTGTCCACGGCGAATCCTGCGATTGAAATTGTTAAATTCACTCATCAATAGATAGATTGCATTTTCATTAGGCAAATATTAAAATAATGCCTTGTGGACAACTTTTAATATCCTATATCAACTAGGAAGTGTCTCCCCTGTGCATGCTTCTTGCGAATCTACAAGCACCACTAGTTGCCATCAAGGAAACAAGCACATGACCATGACAATATTGCTTAGAGCTATAAATATATGCAATACAAACATCTCTTCCTGAACTTGCGTCATGCATGCTTATGAATTGAGAGCAGGTACTTTGATCAAGGACTTTCCTCTGTAAAGATAGCATTTGAGGAAAGCATTAGTAATAAGTACAAACATAAGAAGATCAGGTTACTCACGAAGCATGGTCATATGAACTCAGAATGCCTTTATGAGGCCAAGGATAGTTAGGGCACTCTAATCCATGCTCAGCCTCATCAGCGGATGCTAATGTTGCAAAACCAAGAAAGCCGGAAACGCCAGCACCAACTACTGCAAATGCTCTAAGAGACTTCATACCAATAGATGCAGCATCATCATCAACTTTCTTCGAATTGAATGAAGTTAAGGCTGGACGGACCTGCAAATAGGATATCCAAACTATTCACAACAATAATTACAACACCTAAATGTGACTAGAAAAAAAATAGCAAGCTGTTTGCTCAGAATAGAATAAAGGGGAAATGATTTAAAGTCTGAATCAGTCTCGACGGAAGGGCCCATATCATATGAAACAATAGAATCACAAATCACAGAATGAAGCAGAAACAAATAATCAAGCACAAGCAACTAAAGAGGTAAATAGACTGAGACTGGAATATTAAACTAAACGAGCAGAGTGTTCTTACAGCCGAGTGTAAATGCAATTTCCTACGCAGAAGCTGGTGGATTAGTCCTCCAACCATTGCAGTATAAAATCGTCTTACCTAGTTTTCTGAAAGAAGAAGAGGAATAATTAACAGAAGCAAACATGAAATAAAAAATCCAAGTTTTCTGAATTTTGGAGTGTCAGAGCTACCATTCCAAAGTTATCTACAATTCATTTATTAAATTATATTTTCATTTCACAAAATCAAAACCAATTCCAACAAATAAATCCGCACTAATCATCGTCAGCATAATAAGGCAGACAAGACTTATGAAGCATCATAAATAAACAGTAGTAATATTCTCCATAAAAGACACCATATCATCAGGCCAGAAATTGGCCATTTTGAGTTGCAAACATTCTCCAACTACAACAGGTAAACTCCAAAATACAGTTAAGTCCAAAACCCAGAAAACAACAACACCCTAAAACACTTTGAACCTAGAAAAATCAACACTTTTCGACCACTTAACATTGTCCAAGAAGCTCACACCTGCAACACACGTAACCTCAAAAATTCTCAAACAATCAAGAGAACAGAAAACAAAGGAAGGCTACAGAAACAATCAATATTGTCACAGAACTGTAGAAAATTTCACAAAGATCAAACAAAAAAGAAAGCACCCTAATAGAGTTTCACAGATAGACCGAAGAAGTTAAAAGAGAAGAGCAAGCGATCAGAAGTGAGGATGGCG
>JAOQMQ010000195.1:2793209-2816847 GCA_027563845.1 Erythroxylum subrotundum
GAAGAGGTCAAAGGGAGGACGCGCGGCTTCGAGATCCAAAGAGCTAAGGATTTGCGAGCAGAAGTAGAGAAGAGAAGAGCAGAACCTGTTTAGATCGATTGGGCTCGGATTTGGCCCAACACTAAAAAGAGGCTTTGCTTAAGCCACGACAACAATCAAGTAACTAAGAACAAGTCTTTCTCAAAATAATTATTGTATGTAATATCCTCGTCATTTATGTTCAATTAATCAAATAATTAAATGCAATGTTACATTCCATATACTAACACCTTTTACTGATATTATTTTTTAATATTGATGAAATCACATTATTTTTTAACATTATTTTAGTCTCAATTCGATTAAACTTGACTCGTCTACAAAAACTTTGGTCGAAGTTCAAACCATTTACGATCTAATTCCAACTCAATCTATTATTATTCCTAGTCATATGTATAATTCTTCGTTAAATCTTTGATTTGACAGCAAATATTTGATAGATTTCTCTTATTCTCACTTACAACAACAATAACAATAACAACAATTCACTGAAAATCTCGCAGATACATAGAATTTAAGAAAGTCCAATAATGTGCAATATTATCCTAACTAATAGAGAAGTTGTTTCTTATAGACCTACATTAAAAAAATGTAAAATATACATATACGTATTAAAATAATAAAAGTAATAATGGTTAAAAATAAAATAAAAATAAATAGACATAAAAGATAATAAAAATAAATAAATTCGTATAAATAAAAATATAAAATAAGTAATAAGATAAATAATACAGTAAATATATAACAAGGTAAAAGAATCAAACAAATTATTGCAAGAAAAATATTTAAATTAAGTAAAAAAATGTTTATACTAAATAACTAGGATGAAAGTACTGCATAGTAAATGTTTAGGTTAAATGCATTTTCCTACTTAAACCCTAATTTTCTTTGAATTGGATTAAGATAAAATAATTTTATTTTGGTCTCAGTGCGATCATATTAATCTTGACCATACAAAATTTAATCAGTCTCATTCTAATAATGACCTAAGGCTCACCCTAATAATTGTTATTCTTGGTCATATTTCTATTTTTTGGCTGAATCGAAGTTGGGTAGTGTGTATTAGCCTATTTCTAATCAATAAATCTAAGACGATAATCGGTAGGGTCGAGTTAAGCTTGTCTAGGTAAGAGTTTGAATTGATAGTTTTTGTTCGACCCCGGACCTGATCTGAGATGCGATCGGATCTTAGGCGCCCAAACTCAATTGGGCCCTAACAGCCCAAGCCTAACTCGACATTATTCAACTTAAACCAAAAAAAATTTTAAAGTAAAAAATAGAAAAGAAATTATTTTACTCAAAATAATGTCATTTTATTATACATGTTAGGCTTCAATTGGGCCGGGTCTGAGCAGCCTTAACGCGAGGCTCTTTTTTTATTTAAAAATCCAATACCCGGCCAAGACTAGTTGATTTCAGTCCTTTTTATTAAAAAAAGGACTGTTTATGTTTGTTAGAAAAAAAGTAACTTTTACCGATTTCTTGAAGAGTAGTAGACCAAATATTGAAATACATGTGAAAAGACGCCTATTTTAGATCGGTCTAAAATTTGAAGGCCGGAGCAGAAAACTGAAAACAAGCCCAATTGCAAATCCACCGGCTATCACCACCCACCACCACCACCATCGACTCATCTCTGCGAATGGGAACAACTCCTGCAAGCGAGTAATAGAACAAAACCGAAGAGCCAAAGACCCAAAGGCACTTCCCATTTCCACTATCACCACTGTAAAACAATTCTTCACACAGAGACCCAAAACAGTACCTTCCTTAGATTCCCATTATATCCCATGTCTGAATTTCACGGTCTCACTCTCTAACACGAGAAAGCTATAACCTTTCTTCTTCGGCTTCGTTAAAGTTTGAGTCTTGGTCTGTTCACTGTAGACCAAGATGGACATTCTCTTTGCTCAGATCCAAGCTGACTTGCGCTCCAGTGATGCTCTCCGCCAATCGGGAGCTCTCCTCCAAGCCCTCCAGCAGTCCGCCGCCGGACGTGACATCTCCATCATCGCCAAGACTGCCGTCGAAGAAATCGTTGCCCAACCGGCCTCTGCTGTATGCAAAAAGCTTGCTTTTGACTTAATTCGATCGACCCGTCTCACTGCTGATCTCTGGGACACTGTCTGCATCGGCGTTCGCTCCGATCTCCACTTCCCCGATCCCGATGTCACCGCCGCCGCCATTTCTATTCTCGCGGCCATGCCGTACTATGCCCTCTCTAAGCTGATCACCGATTCCAATGCTGAAATCTCCGCCTGTTTCGATTCTCCGAGCGATAATTTGCGGTTTTCTATTACTGAAACATTGGGATGCATTTTGGCGCGAGATGATGTGGTTATTCTTTGTGAGAACAACGTTAATTTGTTGGACAAGGTCTCAAATTCGTGGACAAGGATCGGACAGAACATGTTGGACAGGTCTGATGCTGTTTCAAAGGTGGCGTTTGAGTCAGTTGGAAGATTGTTTCAGGAGTTTGATTCAAAGAGGATGAGTAGGCTAGCTGGGGATAAGTTGGTTGATAGTGAGAATTCATTAGCCATTAGGTCCAATTGGGTTTCTTCAATGGTGGATTTTGTGTGGAACAAGAGGAGGGCTTTGATGTCAAGATCATTGGTTCTACCAGTGGAAAGCTTCCGGGCAACAGTATTTCCGATCGTATATGCAGTTAAGGCGGTGGCCTCTGGGAAGATGGAGGTGATCAAGAAGCTCTCTAAGGCTAGAGGGGCCAATGACAGTGTAGTGGATTCAAATGCAGAGAGATTTATAGGCGTTTCAGATGTTGTCACGCATTTGGCACCATTCTTGGCTTCATCATTGGAACCTGCTTTGATTTTTGAGGTGGGGATTAATATGTTGTACTTGGCTGATGTGCCTGGAGGCAAGCCGGAGTGGGCTTCACAGTCTATTATTGCCACTTTGACACTCTGGGATAGACAGGAGTTTTCATCAGCAAGAGAGAGCATTGTTAGAGCTGTCGTTACTAATCTACACCTCCTTGATCTTCATATGCAGGTAATTGATTTGATTCTTGTTCTGTCTAAGTGAAGACTTTTTGCAAAATGCCAGTGTTTGCTATTTAGTTTGAATGAAACATCATAGCGAGGAGTAGTTCATTGCGCTCCTTGGTTAACTTGTGTGAAATGTTGTAATCGTAGAACTTACTTTTCTCTTTATTGTTCCTTTGGAAATGGGATCATAACTATAAAAATGTTTGATCTCAGTGGATAAAAGCTTGTTGTGGTTGTTCAATTTTCTTAATTAGTATTGAACACTTTCAAGTAATTAGGATCAATGTGCTTCCGATAAGTTTGTATAATAACCTATCAATTAATTTTGTATTCACTACATCAAGTTTTTGTTTGAAGGTTTCATTGTTTAAGAGGTTGCTTCTAATGGTTAGAAATTTGAGGGCAGAATCAGATCGTATGCATGCTTTGGCATGCATCTGTCGCACAGCTCTATGTGTTGACCTTTTTGCAAAAGAAAGTATCCGAAGAGGTCAAAAACCTGTTCCAGGAACTGATATTGCCTCTCTTTTTGAGGATGCAAGGGTACGAGATGATCTCAACAGTGTGACTAGTAAAAGCTTATTTAGAGAAGAGTTGGTGGCATCACTTGTGGAAAGCTGCTTCCAGCTGTCCCTGCCTTTGTCTGAACAAAAGAACACGGGAATGGAGAGCAGAGTCATTGGTGCTCTAGCTTATGGCACTGGTTATGGTGCATTGAACTGGACAGAACCCGCCCTGGAAGTGGTGGAAGTTTGTAGACCTTGTGTTAAGTGGGATTGTGATGGCAGGATTTATGCAATCGATTGTTATTTGAAGTTGCTTGTTAGGCTGTGCCATATATATGATACAAGGGGAGGAGTAAAGACTATCAAAGATGGTGCTTCTCAGGATCAAATATTTTATGAGACAAGATTGCAGAACTTGCAACGCGAACTTGTTAAAGATCTACGAGAGGTATATATGTTAAATTTCTCACTCACATGCTAGCCACTTGCTTATGAAGCACAGTTACCTCATCACGTATCTTGGGACATATGTACATTAACAGAAGAAACTTTTCAATTTATGATTGCTTTGACAGTATAGGTTGTGTATCTTGCAGCCTTGGAGGAAAATGCTAAAAGCATAAAGCATATTTTTGCTAGTTTAGGGATACTAATAAGTCTACATTCCCCCCAAAAAAAGATGAATTAAAGTTGTTAGAACAACTCAAAACTCCCATTATCAACAATTTTGTGACCTAGATTCTTGGTTGGAATATTCATTTGTGTTACTCTATGGCATAAATTTTTTTCTTGGTGCAAAAGTAGGAGTTCTAAGCTCCATTCTTGGAAAACTGGTGAGCTTTTCTAGTGAAAGAAGTAAAAATATTATTGAAAAGAAAAACACATGGTCGCTCCTGGAGAGCTCTTCAGTAAGTGCATATCTATGCTGTATGATATCTGCCTGCAGACTTTGGTTCTTATACATCAATTGAAACCCAAGATATGATTAGGCTAACAATGATACCAATCACAAAGTATCTGTTTATTTTCTCAGTTGTTCTTTTATCTGAAGTTCATTTTCTCCCATCACTTGTTCTAATTATTCCATTCCCGTAGTGTAAATTTATTGGTCCTCCTTATTTGCAATTGATCATGATGAATTGTGTTCAACGTTATAAGATGATTTCCTGACATCCATCATCTATTGTCAATATAAAAGGTGAATTCTCCAAGAATAAGTGCCCGCCTTATTTGGGCAATTGCAGAACACATAAACCTAGATGGGTTAGATCCACTTCTAGCTGATGATCCTGAGGATACTCTGAATGTCATCATATCAAATATTCACAAGGTCCTATTCAACACAGATTCATCTGCAAATGTATCAAATAGGCTGCAAGATGTCCAGGCAATTCTTCTAAGTGCTCAGCGATTGGGATCACGTAACCCTAGGGCTGCCCAACTGCTTATTAAAGAGCTAGAAGAATTTAGAAACAGTGGATCAGCTGATTCTGTGAATAAGCATCAAAGCCGTTTGATATTGCAGAGGATCAAATATGTTCAAGATCATGCAGAGAGCAGGTAATCAGAGTCTTCTGGTAATAACAATTAAAGTTGATATATCAGAAAATATTAATCAATTGCCGCTTCTAATGCTAAAGTACATGATGGGTTTGAGAACATTTTCATGTCTGCGTTGAAGTTGATACACAAGTTCCCACCATTGTTTCCACCTAATTCTGTTGTCTTGTTTGGAGATGTTCTAATTCTTTGCTGAACTACTTAGTTAGAATCCTTTGCCTTTGCCCCTTCTCATTTTGTCCATTTAAATTTCCAGACTTATCTTTCTGTATTTACCAAGTACAATTGTTTATAATTGTCAAGAAATTTAACCACTTGACTCAGTTCTGCACAGTAATTTTCCTTTTGGCTTTTCTTTTCCCTTTTTCCTTCTATATATTTGTTTCTAAGATCACTATCAGTGAATCATGATAAGACATTTTGCTGTCAGGTGGGCTGGGGTTAGTGAAGCCAGAGGAGACTACCCATTTACCCACCACAAGCTTACTGTTCAGTTTTATGAAGCAGCTGCTGCTCAGGATAGGAAATTGGAAGGATTGGTTCATAGGGCTATAATGGAGCTTTGGAGGCCAGATCCTAGTGAATTAACTGTTTTGCTGACAAAAGGGATAGACTCTACATTGCTCAATGCTATGCCAACTGCATGTACTTTGAGTGGTAGCAGTGATCCTTGCTATGTGGAAGCATATCATTTAGCAGACTCTGGTGATGGGAGGATCAGTCTGCATCTCAAGGTTAGAGATATAGAGTTTCTTCTTCTCTTTACTGTTTTGGGTCCTTTTGCATGTTGGATTTTATGTTGCTGTACCATATTCTGCAGTATTAGAGTGCTTAAAAAGGATTTGAAGCAACTGTGACTGACTAAATATATGTTTCTTTGCTGTGACATTACCAGAATTTCTTCCATATCTTTGTTGATTATATATATTTTTCTTCCCTTTGGTAATCTTTGATTGAGGTGTTTGTATCAAGGTAGTTTGTGTCTGGTTTTATTTAGATTGCAAAGCTATGTACACTATGCTGCTGGTAAAATTCTTTTGGTAGGGGGATGGGGACATCATACTAATATTATAGTTGTATAGATACCTTGGACAATTGCTCTTGCTGTCTGATGAATCTTTAGGTTTTGTTGTATTTCTCCAAGATTAGGGTCTTACGCAAATAATTTCTTGTTCATTTGATTGGTAAAGTAGTTGCTATAGTGCTGGTGTTCTCGAATCATGACGATGGAATTTTCTTTCATTATCTTGCTTACGTATGCAGGTGTTAAACTTGACTGAACTTGAATTAAATCGAGTGGATATTCGGGTTGGGATATCTGGTCCATTATACTATATGGATGGATCTCCTCAAGCTGTGCGACAACTGCGTAATCTCGTTTCCCAAGTACTGTTTCTAATATTTAGAAGATCCATATTTTGTTCAAATTTCTTAGTTTTCTTGATCACTACTCACATTTTTGATGTTCTCTTTGTGTATGATATTCTTGAAATGACTTTTGTGGCATATATGTAATCCATGTAACACATGCTCAATGTTCTCTTCCCAGGATCCAGTGCTCTGCAGTGTTACGGTTGGTGTCTCACACTTTGAAAGGTGTGCTCTTTGGGTTCAAGTTCTGTACTACCCATTTTATGGAAGTGGTGCTGTAGGAGACTATGATGGTGACTATTCTGAAGAGGATCCACAAATTGTGAGGCAGAAAAGAAGCTTGAGACCAGAACTAGGAGAACCAGTAATTCTTAGGTGCCAGCCTTACAAAATTCCTCTGACTGAGCTTCTTTTGCCGCACAAAATTTCGCCCGTCGAATTCTTCCGTTTGTGGCCTAGTTTACCCTCTGTTGTAGAGTGTACTGGTACATACATGTACGAAGGAAGTGGCTTCAAGGCAACTGCTGCACAGCAATATGGTTCTTCTCCTTTCCTTAATGGACTGAAGTCCTTGTCTTCAAAGCCATTCCACAGAGTTTGCTCACATGTCATCCGCACCGTGGCAGGTTTTCAGGTATGGTCTTACAAATCTTCTTTCATTTGTTATTTAGAAAAGTTTCTCATTTGCATTTTTCTTAGACCTTTCTTTCAATTGAGAAGGTAATGCTGAGTATTCACCAGTTATTACTTGAAAAATTCCTGAAATATTCAAAATATAAATGACATTCCCTTTGGTGGTTGAAACTGATTTAAGTTCTCATAAAATCTATTTCATGTTTGGAACTTGTGTGAGTGCATGGCTCCCAGAAGCTATCTTTGTAAAAGTAGTAATAATTTTTGCTGGCACCAGCTTTGTTATGCTGCAAAAACATGGTTCGGGGGCTTCTTGGGAATGATGGTTTTTGGGGCTAGTGAAGTAAGCAGAAATGTTGATCTAGGCGATGAAACAACAACCATGATGTGCAAATTTGTTGTCCGAGCATCTGATGCATCGATCACAAAGGAGATCGAATCAGATGTACAGGGCTGGTTAGATGACCTTACTGATGGGGGTGTTGAGTACATGCCTGAAGATGAAGTGAAGGAGGCTGCTGTTGAGAAACTTAGGATATCAATGGAACGCATCGCCTTACTAAAAGCAGCCAGGCCACAGCCTAAAAGTCCAAAATCTGATGAAGAGGAAGACAACGACGAAGAAGAGGATAAAAAGGAAAAGAAAGAAGGTAAAGAAGATGACAAACCTAAAGGACCTGCAACCTTGTCTAAACTGACAGCAGAAGAAGTTGAGCATATGGCTCTTCAAACTGCTGTGCTCCAAGAGTGGCACATGCTACGTAAGGAAAGAAGCACCAGAGTTAAGTGACATATCTTTCTCATGTAAGGCAAAGGTACGATAAATTGCTCATTGTTTCTCCTGTATTTTAGTTTTAATACGTTGGAATAGGTAGAAGTTGAAGCTTCTGTTTCTGTTTTCCTACTCCAAATCTTCCATTGTAAATCTTGTACGAGCTAGTGGTAGTTTTGTTTTTGATAGTGAGAGCAGAAGGAGAGTTGTTTTTGAACATTTTATCCACTTGATGATTGTTTGTCTCAGGAACTCCAAAAATCTTTTATGAATCAAAATTTGCAGGAACACTTTTACAGGATCTTATCAATCTCCATGCCATTGTTTCATAGTACCTGCTTTTGCTTCTTTTCAGATATTCTCATATTCTGACAATTGGTAACCTAATGAAATTTCCTTGCTTCTAGTCAATTTTACAACTTTTTTCTTCTATAAATGCCATTCATCATTTGTAATGATTGCTTGGTAAAATGAAAGAGCAAGGCAAAGCACATGCTAAGCATGGTTAATTTCTTCAGATATAGCATCGAAAACGAAACATTGATTGTTAAAAGATATTCGAGGCCGAGGTTGAAGCTGAGAGTTGACAGACATCAAAACAAACATAAACAGAAGCATAATGAGTTAGATACCAATTGAGGAAGGCTAGATATGCATTAATCTGAAAGTTTGTCATGATAGTTGCTTGATCAAAAGAATGAAGCTACTTGGACGTGTCATTTTCTGTTTTGAAGTATAAGAACGCAACATCATTCTCTTTAAACATGGAGGCCAAGAGAACAATAACGGACGGCGCCTACGAACATCTTCATCCCTATGTACGACTACTAGAGTGCAGGCTTGCAGCTGATGCTTTCCTTATAGGTTAAATTTCTGAGGAACAAGATCGTAATCATCAAAATCCAACCTTTAACGCTCTCTTCCAGCCTGCAATATACATGAGACCCAGGTTATTAATGCTTGAAGGTCCCTAAATACTCTAAACTAGTACCTATTAAAAGAGAGATTAACAGGATTACTTTTGCAATGTATGAAGGATCAAAAGACATTAGTTCGTCCATTGCTGTCAGCTTCTTTGACAGGTTTATGAATCTGGGAGAATGCACAAATAAGAAGTAGACATAATTATGAACTGATCTGCAAAGCCTTGAAAATAAGCGATCAACAATACACCCATATGTTGAATGATAGGAAATTTATATTTCCTGTAGAATCGTGACTTAACATGCAAATAACTAACAGTACTATGAAACCTTGGTTCTACTTCTGCAAAAGTATAGCATCTAATGATTTTCTCTTTGATTTGAATCATAAATTTTATTCAATAATAGTTCAAATGGAACTAAAAATTCCTGAAGTTACACCGTATGCAAAGCTAGCAGCCTGAGCATTGGTTATAACTTATAAACATGATGCAAATTCATAATCCAAGAAAAAGCAAATTCCAGTGACTGCACCTCTGAATTGAGGAATCAATACGCCCAATCATCTCACAAGTTTTATATTGCTCAGAATCCTCCAGGAATCTTACCATACCATCTTTCTGGTTGATTGTCGCATATATCTCACCATCTTGAATCTAAAATTCCATGAAGAATATCTTAGCTTCAGCATTAAACAGTGAATGCTATGTTCGTTTTCTATTTTCATTCAGTCAAATGAACTCAGGGTATGATTTCTTAGCATATTATTAGAGAACCAAGAGGAAATTGACAGCAAGAAACAGTGGAGGAACTACCATTTGAAGTACATGCATTTCTGCCTCCTTAGGGCTACCGAGTTGCACTGTGTTGGCTATATCTTGAAGGGAAAGAGTCAAATATGTCTGAGTGAGTCTCTGGATATTTCTTTTATACATGGATGATACAACCTGTTTCACCAGTCCTAGATTCTTATCCTGAAAAGCAATCCAAAGCGCTTTTAAGAAGACAAAAGGAACCCAGCGAAAATTTCATTTCTGTTTAGAAGTAATCTCAAAGATGTGATTTTGGCCTCACACTTTCAAACTTCTCTCTGTTCGTTTCAACATATAATTCCAATTCTGAAATTTTTCCAGCACCATAACTTGTCACCAATTCAATGTATGGCTGCTCAAGGACCAAAGTACTGTATTAAAGAAAGGGCTCAACCAAACTCAGCCAAACTAGTACAAAAGATTGCATATCAAAATAAAAACTTTCAAAGTAAAAGACAAAGGTTTAATCTATTTTCTTGACTACAAAGATCCAGCACAGAAAACTGGTGAAATGAGATAAATTTGCTGTTAAAAACTTAATTCCACCAGTGTGGTGTATAATATGTTCAAACTGGCAATCTCAGCAGTGACTTTCTTTCCATAGTTATTATCTCCGAAAGAGACACAAAATGGCTAAGACATACCATTACATAGAATAGGAAGAGAATTGATGTATGGCATTGGAGATATTGTGAACACATTAAATTGAGGCCTCCATGCTTTTATTCCTAACTAAAGAACTAGTTAAATTGCCAGTTATGAATATTCTCAACAACTGAGCCAGCTAATTGACTTATTAATCAACGAAACCATCAATAAATAACTTTGATCAATACGCTCTGTTTCTTATCAGAAATTACCTGGCAAAAGTTCTTTAAATTTATCTGAGCTGCTAATGATGTGTACTTGGGGAGACTGGTAGAGAACTGCCACCACAAAGACTATCATTATGAACCATATACCAAGAACCAGAGGAAGAAAAGAGAAATAATTATCGAAGAATATTTCGCTGATAAACGTAGTTATCAAGAAGGACAAGAACTCATGAAGCATACCTGTCCATGATGAATTAGAGAAACCAACGCATATTTTTGGTATGCCTCGACAGCTATCGCATTTATGGTAGTAGACATAGGAGAAGTTACAACCTAAGATGACATAATGAAAACAGGAATATATCAAATGATGTCAGAAGATCAAACGGCTGAACTAATAGGCGAATAATAGCATACATTGTGTAGAAGCTCCAATGCTTTCTGAAAAAGCTTTTGCCCAATGCATATCAACCCTCTGTAATATCAAACATGAAACACAAGTCAAAGAAGTTATCGACTGAAAGAATGCTATGAATAATTGAACTAACGTTATCAGATGCCATGAACACAAGCACTGACTTGCAAAAGCAACTTACCCATAATAGCAATAAAGAAGAAGTCTTTTGGTTGATCAACCTCAAAAATGTTCTCCTCAAGAATGGAAAGGCCTGCTTTATAACACTTGGACAACAAACAAAGTTGAAGAAAATCTGGATGCAACGGAGTCAAATGTTCAGAGGAGGGCTGAACTTTTTGCACTGCTGCTCGCAGTGGAGCCACTCCCCGTATAGACGCTTCAAGCATCATAACTTGCTCTTTGAACCTCTTGCAAACAGCAATGACTGCGAAAGCCAAAAAGAGTAATTAACAAGGGAACCACGAACCAAATGCATGTTCAAACAATATATTACGCCAAATTATTCAAATTCTAAGTAAAGACACGCACACAAATCGGGTGCCTTTCTTATCTGCTCCACGGCACAGCAAGTTACAAATCTGGCTATGATCGACACCGACGTATTGGCTTGCTCTTTCGAAACAGGACTGGATGTACACGCCTCACTGCCAAAAGGAATAGGGATCATAATTCGATTTTACTTTTTTGCCCTCCAATTCTGAAGTTGCACTAAAGCATATATCCATTCATATTCATTCAAGTTTATTAAGTCATATTGTGTACTCTTTTCACCAAACATAAGCAAGCATCCATGGGTTAAAGCTAACCCATTCCCACAGTTCTTCCTCCCAACCGAAAAGTAAAATCAAAAGAGAGCACAGATCATGAACAAGTAAACCCAAAAGCATACAAGTCACTAGAAATGAAAAGTTCAGAACTTTGAAAGAGAAAGAGGAAAAAAGAAACATACAGAATATAGAGGTAACGAGAGAATATGAAAGAAGAAACATACAGAATATAAAGGTAACCCAGAGAATGGATAGAAGGGTCGATTTGGTGGAGAAAAGGAAGCAACTGAGTCCACTCACAACGGAGCAAGTCCTCAGCTTGCTTCAGGTAATGTGTAGTACGGAAAGATCATAAGAGCTACTCGATAAGCCCTGGATTTGTGTCACTATCGATTCTACTGTATTCATTCTTCTTGTCCTTCCTCCTCCATCTTCCTCAAGGCTTCAAAGATTCGATCAATCGATAGAAGCAGACATTAGCGAAGGAGCAAGTAAAAAACTGTTTTATACCTTACCAAATTCTTTTTGTGGTTTTCGTTGTCTAGTTAAGGCCCAATTCTAGGCCTAAGTTACATAATGATGATCAGGCCGTCCATGTTCGATATCAGGTCGGTGGGTCCTTAAAGCCCAATAGGAAACAGACCCTTTAAGAGCTTCAAGGAGGCAACAATGGAGTCTAGGATTAGAGTGGATAAAGTGGTTCCAAGAAACAGTGATCTGGAGAGAGAGAGAGCGAGATGGGAGACTATCACTTCGTGTACAAGGATGTGGAAGGAGCGTCGACACAGTGGGACGATATACAGAGAAAACTTGGGAATTTACCGCCAAAGGCACCAGCTTTCAAGCCTCCACCTTTCACTCCGGCTCCGGATCAAGATTCACTCCCCAAAGACCAGTCATGGATCGACAACAAAACCCAGGAAGAGCTTGAGGGCCTCGAGGACGATCTCGATGACGATCGGTTTTTGGAGGAGTACAGGTGTTCTTCTGTCTTCCCCTTTGGATTTGTTGATCTTTCGAATTGAATATAGCTTTATGTTTCCATGGGCTGTTTGGGTTTGAAAAAGCTAGGGATTGGATCGAAATGTGATGGGAATCATAAAGGTCCATCCTTTTTAGGATCTTCTTTTCTGGGTCTATTGTGATATGTGTTTATGCTTGCGTATGAACTTCAAACTGCTGCATTTTTTCTTCGTTTTCAAATGGAATCCCACTTTTGTTGCTTTGAGAAACAAAATTTGAATGGTGTCGTCTTGCACTGAATTATGAAATGTGCTTGTGTGTTGATAGGAAGAAGAGGTTGGCAGAGATGAAGGAAGCAGCTAAAGTACCGAAATTTGGAACAGTGATTCCAATTTCAGGGTCAGATTTCGTAAAGGAAGTTTCCCAAGCTCCTTCTGATGTTTGGGTTGTTGTTATTCTTTATAAAGACGGGTATTGCTGAACTCTGCGTTTGACATGAAGTTGTCTAAACTCACTTGTGCTCGAACTACTCATGTTTTTGCTTTACCAGGTATCCAGAATGTGGGGTGCTTCTGCAATGCCTGGAAGAATTGGCAACCAGATATCCTGCCACAAAATTTGTTAAGATTATATCCACGGACTGTATACCAAACTATCCAGATTATAACCTCCCAACTTTATTGGTTTACAACAATGGTGCAGTGAAAGCAACTCATGTAGGCATGCGTAGTTTTGGCCGGAGATGCACCCCTGAAGGTAATTCGCACGATTTTGGACCATTTCTTTTAGCTTGAGTGTATTGGGTTTGTAAATGGTTTATTGCTACTCTTTATGTACTCTAGGTTCATACTATGATGTCATGATCAAACTCATCCCAGCATTCTGTGTATTTAGATGTCAATTGTGTCTCTGCACATGCCTGTTTTCTCTCCATTGTAGCTTCTGTCTTTTGGATTTTCTGGAGCCACAATAATATCAGGGTTAGGGCACCCTGTAATTTTGCATGATTTTGGACCACTTTTGGTTTTGGATTTTTAAACAATTTACTGCTCTCGCATTGAACATAATTTACTTGTGCTCCATTATTGCTGCTGGTATTGTGCTCAAAATCACCCTGTTATCCCGTGTATTTTCTGAAATATAAATATCATTGTTTCTCTTCACAATTATATGTGTCTTAGCTTGAGAGGGAAGTAATAAATTGTGTCGGTTTAACTTCAAGTCCGTTTGCTTACATAGAGGGATATATCATGGTATATTTCAAGTGCAGAGTCCTAGAGATCTGATATAGGCCATAGTTCCTCTGTACTTATAATTCTGAGGCTGTTATTCATGATTAGTTTTGTGTTCTTTTAGGTGTTGCCCTAGTTCTCTGCCAATCAGATCCAGTACTAAATGACAGCCTGAGTGGAAGCAATTCATCAAGAAAAAATGTGATTGAAGGAGTTCGGAGGAGCTTCCTGGAAAAGATTGTGAAGGAACATGAAGATGATGATAATGATGATGGATCATCAAGTGATTAAAATTATAGCTATTTACTTATGCTTCTGTTAGCAAAAAAGAAAGCTTGACTAACTTGAATTGGGGCATGTTTTTCTTCTTGTTTTGCTTTCTTCTTTTCTTTTGTGATTTTGTTGAGGTTTGTATATTATCTCTGGAAGAAAGATGTATAATTAACTCAAAATAACAAATGTTCTCTGATTTTATAGCTGTTTTCTTCCAGTTATCTCTTGGGGTGATGATGCATTTCCAGTCACAAATGACCTCAAACCATAATCAAGGTTTCTTGCCTACTAATATTTGGCAGGTTTGAAGAAATAATATGGTGTTTACAAAGTTATTAGGGATGACAATGGATCGAGTTAAGGTTTCAGATTTATTTGAAAAGTTCGAGTCTGTTGTTGGATCGGATTTGAACTTTTTCAACTAAAAATTGTATATATATATATATATATATTGAGTTGGTTTCTGATGAAGATGAACATCTCTGTAAACGAAGTTTGGTCCAGATTTAGTTTTTTTTTTTTCCCTACAGATAATTATTTCATTAAGGCATTTCCCAAAATTCACATTTTGCAATCCTGTTTATATCCGAATCTCATATTGATGACCATGCCATTTATACTTTCTTACCAATTGCGCTACTTTTGCATCGGTAAAGAAATTAACAAAAAAGAAAAAAGAAATTAACAAATTGATCACCATTATCATCTGTAGTTTCCTATTTTTAGAAAAATAAAAGGTTTCCTATTTTAAGAAAAACAAAAGGTAAGTTGCATCGCATTTAGACCAAACATTCATATTTTTAGCTCAAATCTAATCACCATCAGAAACTCCAACAAAATGCCAAGGAAACTTCGTATAAGTACCCCTTCAACACCATTTCATAGATTACGCCAGGAAGTGGTAGGCCCTGACGTATTCTTTCGGATACTACTTTTGGAGAGTCATTACAGGAAGAAGTTAGAAAGACAATATGATTAAGAGTCTTAAGGGCTTGGCCTTTTTTGTCTTGTCTGTTCTATGCCATATCCTTCTGGTGAATTCACAAACACAAAACTCAGTGATTAAAATACCTCCATTTGGTGTGACCCAGAAAGATATATTGCCATTTCTATCAGTACAAGGCGATATCACCTTCCAGGTACCTGCAGTTTATGTGTTTGGAGACTCTCTTTTAGATAATGGACGTTGTGTTTCATTGCCATATGGAGTGGATTTTGGAGGCAAACCTTCTGGTAGAATAACCAATGGAAGAAACTTGGCAGACTTCATCGGTAAGAACAAAGACAAAACTACCTATTCATGTTTTTCGATAATATGTGTTCTGATATGAATGTTTTAAGATTAAGCATGACAATGTTTTCTGTTCTTTATCAGCACAAATGCTTGGACTGCCATTCCCAAATTCGTACTATAATGCATCTGGATCGAACAATACTATTACTGGTATTAATTACGCTTTCAGTGCTTGTGGCATTCGTAATGATACAGGCTTATATCCACTTGGTGTAAGGCATTCTAACTTTATCATGGTTTCAAATTGCAGTCCTCGATTGTAATATTACGGTTGAAATCCGGTCCGTTATCGTAATTTATCGTAATAACGACCACATTTTTCGTAATTGTGTCTGCATTATAACCTGACTTGATTAGCTTTGATTGCTTAATACTCGTGTCTGATTCTTTTATGGTAGCTCGAATGTACGCCCCTGGCAGGCCAGGTCACCAACTTTGAAAGCTCCATGCCCAGCTTGTCCTCATACTTCCAACCCAAAGACGCCCTTGATAAGCACCTATCATCTTCACTGTTTCTGATGGTTATTGGCTTCAATGACATAAGCTTGACCTATGGCTGGGATCCATCCAAGTTCAACAATGACATCGAAAGTTTTGTTTCAGAACTCGCCAACTTGTTTTATCAGCAAGCAGAGGTACAACACAATTATTTTCGAAAAACTTGTATTTTTGTTTCCTGAATCCAGAGGCTTTCAAGCTTCATTCGTTTGGTTTGGTTGTTGTAATAGAGACTATACAAGCTTGGAGCACGCAAATTCCTAGTTGGAAGTGCCAATCCTGGAGGGTGTCTTCCATCTAAGAGAATGGAAAGCCCGTCGTGCAACGAGACCATGACTGGTTGGACAAACGCTTTCAACAAGAAACTTGTTGAAACACTGACCAAATTGGAAGCAGCAAATGCTGGTTCCAAGTTCGTTTACATGGATATGGGTAAGGTCCACTATGACGTTATCACGAATCCTGGCCCCTACGGTGAGTGTTTTTAAAGAAACTTTCACGTCAAAAGGTGCATAAAACATCGAGGCAGCTTTTAACATTTGAGTTCCAAAAATGCAGGAATAATTGATGTGTCCCACGCTTGCTGCGCAACTGACCCTGCATCACCGAATCCAGGATGCCTGGAAAGTAAGCCAGATTCATGCCCCAGTGGGAATCAATTTGTTTTCTTCGACAAGATCCACCCAACTGAAGTTATGCATTTCCTAACGTTAAAGCGCTGCATAGAAGATTCAACCATATGTTCAACTACTTTGGTTCAGCTTTTACAAGCATAATTCCTTCACCTTGTTCATTTCTCTGAAAACTCTAATGTTGTATCATTTATAGCCAAACCATCATTCTGTCTTATGCTTGGTTCCTCGCAAATCACACAAAATTAAACAACATAAGTTTTCTGGACCCTTGTCATATTGTGCAAAATGGATGTTTGCTTGATATAATAAACACAACTTAAATAAGCATTGCTCCCTGAAGGGAGGAAACATGGATTCTTGACTCGTATATTTGGTATCCAGCAAAGTTCCTCTAGAATTTTGCTTTTACAACATACTACCTTTCTCTTCAAGAATTGTATGTAACACCTCTCTCACAATGCACCTAACTTTAGAAACCAACTTCTCTCAAGTCCCACATTAGATCCCATGTACAGAAAGAACTACATTAACTTATCTACAGCAAGATCTACCATCATTGAACACAATCTATATGGTCGTCCCACTGAGATGCTTTCCAGACAAGAATGTCATCGTATGAATTTTCTTGCTGGACATCTACATATCCTTTACTTTTTAGGACCTGCAAAGTCATTTCAAAAGGAAGCACCGAGTTGTTGGCACTATATTTTGCAGCAATTTTGAGTTTTTATAGGAATATTATCCGGTTCGGATAGAGAAGGATAACTAAACATACCAGTATCTCATAGAAAAGCCTTGCACCCTCTTTCTTGGAGCTCTTTTTTAAAACTGGCGATAAGTTTACCATTTCTGCTTCCTTTCTTCTATTTTGTTCTATAAAACATCTTTTTAAGTATCTCGCTACAAATCTGTGCACCGTTACATAAAAATCAGGAAAGCAAGCCTTTAGCAATTGATGCTTCAGTTAAAGTTTGTACAAGAGAATAATCATGATCTGTCTTACCTCGTCCTCTCAGACAATCCGCCTGCATTTGACACAAACACAATTAGAGTTCTATATCCAACCATATAACTTGGAAGCAGAACGATGATGAAAATAAAACTATATTTCTTACGATGGTCCGGTTTGTCTACTTCACAAGAGTTCATATCCTGAAAACAGAAAAATTAGGAGAAATCAATACATGCTTGTAACAAAATTGGAACGATACTCCAATGAAGTAGTATGCCACTATATTTTTCTTTGTCAAGATAAAGCGACATATCCTAATCAGTACTTACCTTGAACATAACGTTGACATCAAATCCTAGAACATTGGTACGATACTCTTCTTGCTCTGCATCTTCAAGCCCAGTTTCATAAGAGAGAGAGATTTCAGGTCTCTCTGGGCTTTCGAAAGCTCTCAATGATGACGTGTTACGAATGGGTGTCTCTGGTGCGAGTGCTGTTTGTTCTAAAGAGACACTGGGAGATTTAGGCACGGTTAACTTTTCTGGACGCATGACTAATCTACCAACAGTAGGGGATTCCGACTTTTCAGAAAAATTTAACAGTACCCTTTCTGAAGGTTCACCATTTTCTGCAAACCCATCAAGGGGAGGACATTCAGACATATTTAATTTTTCAGGAGGCTCAACTGTTGCAACTGATATGCCAGCAGAATGAGATTCTGCAATGTCTAAGTCAATCAAAACCTCCCGAGTTTCTTCCATTCCTCCAACATTGGGGCATTCAGAAGCAAGCTTTTCTGGAAGTTCTTCACTTTCAACTAATACCGGAATATTAAACTTTGATGCAGAGAAGAGGGATCTGAGCTCCAATGAAGTACCTGCAGAAAATATGGTTAGTTTAAATAGCACAACTGCTAGCTAAATGAAAAACATACTGGCCAACTTACAAGAAATCAGAGGCTCCAAGAAGCCGTGGGGAAGACTGGAAACCCGAGAAGCAGTCCATGCAGCAAAAGCAGAGCGAGGAGCTTTTCTTCGTTTTTGAACTAGATCACTCGAGTTCTCTATGCATTGCTTGATTACGCTGAAAAATAATGAATCTGTTAAAGTAATACACCTCAAACTTGTTGCCTTTTAGCAAGGTACTGTATCATTCATCACGAAAGTTGTGATGCCCTCAAACCACAGCACAAACTTAATATGGAGAATGGAATGCAACAATTAACATTGGATAGACTATTGTTGTCAAATTTTAACATCCTGCCCACCTCAGTATCGTCATACCCACTTGGTACCTCTAGAAAATAATACATAAAGAACCATAATGCGTCAGAAATAATCGTAAAAGACCTAAGATTACAAACAAATAGGAATGTAACCTATGGCTGGATTTACACTACCATCAATTGATCTACTCTATAAAACAGGCATAGATGAATGTCCTAGGAAACATGAAGTAATCATCACCTACTTATTGGGAAAAACAATCACATCATCAATGATACACTTTCTTTTCCTTGTAAAGTGAGGACGCTCCTTAGTGGCGGGGGTCTGAATACACAAAAACTCCGGTGTGGTTGCTCCTGCATGATTAGAAAAATAACAAGTTGAGGACTACAAATATCTTCAACCTAATAAACAGATCTTTCCTCCAAAAGAGGAGGGAAGAAAAGAACCATTTCAAGTCTTGCTTCACTGGATAGTGGATACCCAATTTTAGAGCCATTTACTTTCTTTTTTCTGGTATGTTACATAGCAAAGCCAAATTGCTTTAGTTACATGAAGCATAACACTAAAACTTTTTCACCTGAAAGATTTGGAAACTTGGATTTAGGTGTTGTCTCAGCAGTTGATGGATTTCCAACCACCTCACAGTTGTCGTTACCAGAAAGTGTCACTTCCGAAAACTTCATGGGGTGTGCATCACTTGACTGCCCTTCACTATGCTGTTTGGCTTTTTTTGGAGGCTCCTCAACCACGCAAAGCCTTCTGATGTTCACACATTCTTCATTATAGTAATTCCTGACCTGAAGCTTCTCTATGCTGGCTTCTAAATGACTAAAATTACAGTTTTCTTCAACAACCTCATGCACTTCATTCTCTGATTGCAACAAATGTGGAACACTTATGTTTTGTCCATCAGTTTGGTGATTTTCTTCATTACACAGCTTAGCAGGGTTGACAGGTTCTTTTCCAATTGTGGTGAAGATTTCAAGGTTCAAGCATGCTTCTTGAAAGAAACTGTCATCCCAAACCTGTTGCATGCTCGCTTCTCCATGCATTTCACCCTTGCCAGTTGCAAGCTTCTTTCCAGCTTGATGAACCTCATACGACAATGTTATGGGCCCCGGAGGCTCTTTATCAACCACCCTTGTTATTTGCAGATCCATCCTTTCATGTTGAGATGAAATATCTCCTCTAGATTTCTCTGAGCTCTGTTGTATTAAACTGAATTTTCTCGATGTGCTGACGCCGATATCAAAATCCATGATGTAAGGTAAACGAACACTGTAATAACATGATAGCATGCAAGCACATTCAGAAAGATTGCATAACAAGAATAAGAAGATAAAGAAAGAAAACACTGAAATCTAACGCAGAGGAAGGAATACTTCTAGTACATACTCTTCATTAACATTGTAAGCTGCAGGGAAAGTATCCTCTTCAGGATGATACTGCAGAAAAGGTGAGTGAGACAGGGTAAGTGTGCCTATCTAATGGTAATCAAACATGTGGTGCAGTAAACTTGTATTTTGAGAGTATAATTCCAAAGCGCTCCGCAGTTGAAGCATGAAAATGATTAGGGCATTAACTTTAAAAATCCATAAAAACCACAACAAGGACATAGCAAAAAAATAATTACTAACAAAAGAAAGGTGAAATTTCATCAAAACAACAGAGTCACTGTCCCAAGAGGCAAATTGATGAATTTACTCTGTCTAAGTGTTCCTTATGATACATGCAAAGAACCAGACTAAACACTACAAATGAACTACAGACATCCCAACTGAAATAAATATGGAGCATACAAAGATGTAAAGAATATCATGACTTTGTTCACTATATAACCAGTCCCAAACAATCATTAGTCTTGCACCCTACCCTAAGCTCCATGAAAGGATCCTACTTTGATGGAAACAGAGACCAGCCTAATTGCCTTGGAGAAACTAAACCAAGGTTTTGTGCATAAAATTAACAAGATTATGAAAAACTTAAACTTTGCGTAGGTTATTACCAGGCAAAGTAGTTGGACAAAAAAAAAAAGGAAAAACCCACATCTCAAGAAAGAGCCTCTCTCACTACCACATGATGAAAAGCATAAAAACAAAGTTAACAAGTGGCTCCACAGGAAAAAAATACGTGCTGAAGATACCAACAAACAGACTACAGCAATAACAAGACCGATATCATGTGAGAAATGCCTGCACAAAAGGCTTAACATAAGTATCAATCAACGACATTGTGAATACCTCGCCAAGAGAGTAGTTTCCAAAATCTCTAGATTTCCACATGCCATCTGTTTTGATAAAAACCAATGTAACAAGAGGAAAAAAAAAAAGTTTAAAACATCACCAACCAAAGTAAGTAGAAATACCTTTAAGAGTAATTTCTTCACTGGGTCTTACATTGCCCCTGGAATGTATAAGAACATCATTAAGAATGATGATAGAAGTATAGAACTTAGAACAGAAAGAGATCTTAAAGACACAACTTCATATGCAAGAATATCTTACCCAGTAATATCTTCCCCAATGTCTAGATCAAAAGCGTCAAGTTCAAACCTTTCTGGTAATGTGATAGAGAAATAAGGTGCACAGAGGTTTTCGATAATATTGGCATCTTTGGTACTAACCACAAAGTTCTTGATTTGAAGCAGCACCTCATTGCAATCTTTCAACATATAATCAACTTTTCTGGAGTATATTCTGACAATACCAAGTAGAAGGTATGCCAATATTCTATATGTGACAACATCAAACTCATCTTGCAGAAGCTTATCTGTGTTTTCCCAAAAAATAATTATAGAAGAAACAAAAAAAAAAGAAAGAAAAAACTTCCAGAACATAAGGAAATAGTAGCAATAACCAGAATTTCAAAATCAAGCAGTACAGACTACATCTAGAAACACAACTGTTCCACCTCCAGCCATAGACCAAATGATTCTTAGCAAAATGCAAATCATATAGTTAATTGGCAAATCATAACCCTGCCAAAAATGATAAATTTTGCTACTACCACAGATGAAGAGAACAAGAAAAGTAAATTTCAGAAGCTAAAAAGTTAGTGGTTACTGGATATTCCAGTTCAGCATTTAAGAACAAAAGGTGCAATTGAGGCAGCTTCTTTTCAACCCCACCAAAATGAGCTTTAGATCATTTATATTATCTCACATTCTTGTACAGGGTCATTTGTTAAGCAACCAACCATTTCCAAAAGATGTCTGATTCCGTGGAAAAAGATTTCCATGTATTTGGTTCACGACATTGCACAACAATGTACAAACATGTCTATTTGTTAAAAGCTGCATCTCCACAATCTTACGCTCAGGCATCTTCCATTATCTAAAGTAACCCAAAAAAAAAAACTTGGTTAAACTATTTTCTAGGATACCCTTTGAAATGAAAAACATAAGAAAATTGGTAGAGCTGCAAGTCCTCCCCATCACCTTTAGTTTATGTTTTTATCATTTGTTTCATTTCATCTGAGATGATGACTGTGTGAAACTCAATTAGCAAAAACATGTTCTGAGAATTATACTTTCCCAAATCACGGTCAAGGTGCCAGTAATTTCATGTAAACTGCTAACATTCAGGCAGTTTTGGCTCAGCACCTAGCATTATTAGACAACAAATTAGGACCATGCTTTACACGGTTGTGCCCTTTTCTTCAGGTCTAGTCTATAAAAGAGCAAGACCGAAACTGGTATCCTGTTTGGTCTTCTATCTATTTCAATGACGAGGAAAATCTGATGGAACACCATCTAGTAAACCGACACTTTCTGGGATAAAGTAGCAAAAACCATCCTCAGTGTTCAACAACCTAATGTCCGAAATTCCAACAGTTACAGACGCAATCCATTCGCTCATTCCATATGTCAATCAAACTTTCCTTTGATATTCTTAAGTAGCCGAACAGGAACAATAAAATGAAACCAGGAAAACAAGGGCTAACAAAGTAGCCATGAAACCATGCACAATAAATAGATTGCAGATTCGTGCACCACTTAGAAGCCAAAATAATCAATGAAATTCTCAAACTTATACTGGATAAAGCGAAAGCACTCATTTTTAATCACTCCGGAATGTCAAAGAGCACTCTATCAGACAACTTAGAACAGTAAAAGATAAAGACTTCGATAAAACATGGCACCAAATAACCCATACAAATGATCAGTTTCACGACACAGCAGAATAAAAGACAACCGACAAAGAAAAACGGCTCAACATAAAAGCCCTGTATTTGCTCTGGTCAAACAATGGCAGAAATCAACAAAAAGGAACAACCTTGTTTAAAAATCACCATCCCGGCTCAACCAAATGCAGGAAAGAGAACGGTTTATTAAATCCCATTACATCAAAAAAGCACAAGAAGAGAATGAAAACAAGTGAAAACTTGAGTGAAGATAGACAGAGAGGGAGAGGACAAACCGACAGAGGACTTGACATCAATGGCAAAGACCTGTGCTTTCTTGAGTTTCTTGTGACAGTAAGCTGCCACCCATATGGCACCAAATGGGCCTTTCCTCGAAAGAAGCTCTTGTGAGTTGAACATGCCTATATCTCCATAGATTGGCTTTAGCTTTCACGATTAATAGGACTGAAGACGCAGAGTAAGAGAACAGCAAAGAAACCGAAACACGCCGACGTCAAGAAGGGTGCTTTATAAAGGAAACGGTCGAGTACCGTCTTAAGAAAGTCACTGACCTGGATCTAATAGTGTTACTGTAGTAACCCAATAAATGATTAAACTGACATAGGCAGATAAGATTGAAACAAGAGTCTTTTAGAGAAAGCAGATATTGTTTCCATTACAGCGAAAATCCGAAAGTTTTGATTTTTTTAACTCTACTCGTGCTCTGAAAAGTTCTCAATTAACACCCCGGCCCTACCCCATTCCAAGTTTTGGCAAGCATTTTGCTTCTTTATGGGCTCATTTGCTCTCTTA
>JAOQMQ010000195.1:2822856-2846978 GCA_027563845.1 Erythroxylum subrotundum
AACTTTAATATTTTATTATATTTAACCATAAATATTCAAGAAAAAATAGAAAAAATAGAGTTAATAAAAAACGGGTAAGATATGGGTATCCATGGTTCGGGTTTTACTCTGCCCATATCCATATTCATTTTTTATGACTCAACCTATATCCATATTCATATCCATCGATTTTTACGATTTACTACCCATATCCAAATTCATTGGGTCGGGTAGTGCGGATATTAATCGGGTTGAAAACTCACTGCCATCCCTAGGCATGATAAACTCAGGTATCGCCGAGGACGTGTTGTCTTGCTTCACAGTAGCCTTCTTCAACTGCGATATGTGAAACACACGGTGAATCAGCGATTTCGTAGGCAGCTCTAGTTTATACACCACCTTACCAATGTGTTGTGTTACCCTATATGGACCGTAGTAAAGCGGCAACAATTTCTGGTTATTTCTTCTTTGTAGAGAATGTTGTTTGTATGGCTATAACTTCAATAATACCATATCGCCAACCTGAAACTCCCTTTCTGATCGTCTTGAATCTACATATTGCTTCATCCTATTTTGAGCCCTTTGCAAATGAAATTTCGTCACTTTAGTCATTCCTTCCCTATTTTGCAGAACCCGATCCACTTCTTCCACTTTTGAATCTCCCGCTACATACGATGTATAAACCGGTGGTAAATAGCCATAGAGAACTTCAAATGGTGTTGAATTGATGGAAGATTGGTACGTCGTGTTATACCACCATTCAGCCAATGCCATCCATTCACTTCATCGATGGGGCTCTTCACCACAGAAATATCGAAGATATGTCTCCAAAATTTTGTTCACCGCTTCTGCAAGTCCGTCCGTCTGCGGATGATAAGCAGTGGAATACTTCATTCGAATACCTTGCAGCCGAAGTAACTCTTGCCAGAATTTGCTCAAAAATACAGGGTCCAAGTCACTGATGATGGATTCCGGCATTCTGTGTAGTTTAAACACGTTGTTGAGAAATAATTATGCTATATCCCAAGCAGTGTATGGGTGTTTAACCGGAATGAAGTAAGAATATTTCATGAATCTATCCACTACCACAAAAATGTCCGTCTTCCCTTTCGACCGAGGAAGTCCTTCAATGAAATCGATGCTAACTTCTCTCCAACTACCCTCTGGTATTTTGATAGGCTGCAGTAAACCCGGGTAAGCTAAACTATCTTGTTTGTTTCTCTTACAGATCATGCATGCCTGAACGTAAGTTCTAACATCCCGAGCCATCCCCTTCCAGAAGAACATGTTTTGTAATTTATTCTTCGTAGCCAGTGCACCTGCATGTCCTCCCATAGCGTCGTCATGACTGATGGCAATAATCTGTTGTCGTAGTGTCAGGTTAGCTCCCACTACTAGTCGTTCCTTCCATCTCAACAAACCCTCCTTCCATTCATATACCCCTGTTTTCATATGTCCCGCTTCCAGTTGTTGAGTAATTTCCTTAATTGCTTGATCCTCTTCCCAACTCTTCTTAATTGCATCTAATAACTCTACCTAAACTTGTGTTACTGTAAACATCAACATTTCTGTATTGGTTATTCGGGATAGGGAATATGCGGTGACGTTTTCCTTTCCACTCCGATATTGCACTTCAAAGTCGTTGCCAAGAAGTTTTGGGAGCCACGACCGTTGGAATGGAGTTGATAATCGTTGCTCTAGTAAATATTTAAGGCTACGGTGGTCTGTTTTAACAATGAATTGCTTGTAACTCAAATAATGGTGCCAACATCGGATGGCTTTGATTATCGCTAGAAATTCTTTCTCTTAAGTTGATAGTCCGTGGTGTCGTGCCAATGATTTACTAAGAAAGGCAATCGGGTGCCCTTCCTGTTGCAAGACCACGCCTATCCCCTGTCCACTTACATCAGCTTCCACCACAAAAGGTTTAGAAAAATCCAACAAGGCTAACACCGGCACTGATGTGACTGCCTTTTTTAATGTTTCAAAAGCGATTCTCTCTTGCCACCAATTCCAGTTAGCTACTCATTCCTTCTTTAACAATTCAGTCGGTGGCTTAGCTATTAATCCATATCTCTTGACGTCAGTAATACCCGTAATGCCGAAGAAACCTCTTAATTATGTAATTTCCTCGATTCCGACCATTCTTCTATCGTTTTAACCTTCCGACTGTCCGTTGCGACTCCTTCTAAGATCATATATCCCAAATAATCAATTTGACGCACCCCAAAAATGCATTTGCTTCCTTTCAAGAACAACTGATTATCTTTCAACGTCTGAATAGCTACCGAAATATGTTCAACATGTAGTTGCAACGATGGACTATAATTGAGTATGTCGTCCAAAAAAACCAATATGAATTGATGCAGAAATGGTGTGAATAATTCGTTCATCAGTCTTTAAAATGTTAAGGGAGCGTTTGTTAAGCCGAATGGCATGACCAAAAATTTATAGTGGCCCTCGTGTGTTTGGAACGTTGTTTTAGGAATATCCTCCGGCTGCATCCGGATCTGGTAATACCTGGAACGCAAGTCCAACTTGGTGAACCAGCTAGCTCCATGCAGCTCGTCCAACAATTCTTCAATTAACGGTATCGAAAATTTATCTTTTATCGTGTGTTTGTTGAGTTCCTGATAGTCTACGCACATTCGCCATGTATCGTCCTTCTTCTTCACCAAAACAACTGACGGTGCATAAAGTCCGTAGCTGCGTCGAATGAACCACTGTTTCATTAGGTCCCTCACTGTTTGTTCTATCACGTCTCTCTGTACTTTTGAGTATTAGTAGGGACATACGTTAATTGTTTCCACTCCTTCCTTCAGAATAATTTGGTGATTGTGTTTGCGGTCTGGCGAAGTTGCATGGGTTCCTAGAATATGTCTGCGTACTCCAACAAGATTGCGTTAATTTCATCGAATACACTCCATTGTTCATCCTTCAATCTCATCTGTTGTAATTGAAATTCGATGGGTATTGTTAGTCACAACATGAACAACTGTCCTTCTACTGGTCTGCGCAGAAGTTTTTGGAATTCCTTACTTGAGAGTATCCGAGACTTCCCTTCTGAATTTTCGTAAATAGTTATCACTTTGCCTTCCCACTGGAACGTCATCATCCGCTCTCTAAAATTATATAACACATCGTTTAACCCAATCAACCATTGCACTCCTAAAAAAGCATCGTAGCCCCCCAATGACAAAACTAGTGCGTCCATGGTGAACTGAGCTCCTTGCATTGTCCATGCAAAATTCTGGCAACGTTGATGGCATTTCAACTGTAAGCCACCACCTACTGTTATAGACATTGGTTCTATCTCTTATATGTCGCACCCTCCTCTTTTAACGACTGATGAATCTACGAATTTTTGTGTACTGTCATTATCGATCAAAATGTGGATTTGTCGTCTCTGATACATGCCTACCACTCTCATCTGTTTGAACTCCATGTTTCCTGACTATCCTAGCATAGCTTGCATCAAAACCAAAGGTCCATCGTTTTCTTCTAGGCTTCTCTCTGACTCTTCCTCTTTTAGTTCAGGTGGGTTTTTTGCACTACTGTCCTCCCTCGAAATCACATAAAATTTTAATTGCCTTTGTTTACATTTATGACCCATTTTCTATTTCTCGTCACACCAGAAACATAGCCCCTTTGCTCTCTTCTCATCAAAGTCTCTGCTACTAATTTGCCTTTGTGGTTTAAACGGTCTCATCGAAGATGATGATCGTGGTGTTGTCATTGGTGTCGGCAATAGTCCTTCCAAACTTGAGTTCCTTGCTATGTTGGTGGCTGATTGCCCCTTCGAGTGGAAGTTGGAATGTCCACTATTATTCACGTTTTTCGTGGCACTATTCATTTAAAAGAGTATGGCCTACAGATATCAGTATGGCTTTTTGCTTCCAGGCCAGCGTATATGCCTGGTGCAAGGAGTTGGGTTCATGTAGTTCTACCGTCACACCTACTTCTGGTCGGAGCCCCTTAATGAAGAACCCTACTAAGTATTCTCCTGGTAATGACAGCCAGTTGGAATGGTGATCAAACAATGCACAATACTCCAAAACTGTTCCATCATGCTTTAAATCTTTAAAATCTCCTACGGGGTCATCAAAGATTTCTGCATCTAATCGTTGTTTGAGTGCCTCAATGAATTCATTCCAATCGATTACTTCCATCTTGTTACAGTTTCTGACGTATAGTCTATACCATTCTTGCGCCCGCACGTCCATATGTAGAATAGCAACATTCACCTTCATTCCTTTTGGTGTTTGATCCAGAGAAAAGTATTGTTCACAACAGTAGAGCCATAATTTGACATTCTCACTGTCAAATGATGGGAATTCAATTCGATTCATCCTCACAGGCATCACTCTTTCTTCTTCCGTCAATCTCTCGGAGCTACTCTGAGATGTCTAGTCTACTGCTCCGACATCTCCTCCTATTTTTTGTAGCATTTGTAGAATCATGTTTCTTAACTCTGTCATTTCTTTTTTCCACCTTTTCCGTTCTATTATGCACCTCTAAAAACATTTGCTTACTCCTATCTTGTGACTCCGAAAACATTCTCTTCATTAACCCTTTCAAATTATCCTCCATCTTACGTAGTTCTGCACTTCTTGTACCTTCAGCCATGGTCGTCTCGAGATTTGAATGCTCTGATACCAATTTGTTGTAAGAATTAACTAGATATAGAAGAAAACGCATATTCGATATAGAATGTAGCTATGATTCGAGAAGAATACAGAAGAGAAGAAAAGATACACAGAATCACGAGAAAGAGAGAGAAGGGGAATAATACTTCATTCAGTTATAACATGCCCATATATCCGTTACAATGCAGCTTAAATACAACTGGTATATGGTACTATAGTTCAGGCCGTATGTTTACAACGGTGGACCTTATTTAAAACGCAGCGTATAGTAATTAATTCTAACGACCAGTGAAGCTTCCTCTGTCGTCGTCTTGTTCTTCATTTGCCTCTGTAACACAGTATTTGTTGCAAATTCATTAAGGACAAGAAGTTGGGGGTTATGAGGTGGGTGGGGTGCCGTACACAGTAATAAAGCCGCCAGTTTTATCGAACATGTTTCAGAGCTGTGACTCGTGTTCTACAACGTGTAAGCACCCAAACTCTATGCCAAATTAGCCCTCTAGCCCATTTTGCAGAGCACTAGTGATACAAATAAGAAGGATTAGAAGGAAATGTTGTGATTGTAGGCACGTTGTGATACAATCCAACTCTGAAAATGAATATAGTTCATTGATGTGCCCGACCTCTGGATTAGGGTACCTAGCTACACTATGGCTTATTTTGAAAATATAAGCAAAACCAAGACAAGTGTACAAGAGTTGTGAAACACCAAAGAGTTAAATGGAAATACAGAGTCTTAAATATGAAAATGAAAACCAGGTTGTCCAGATGGTAGGGTGCAGAAACCTGAATCTCATTACCAAAATCCAGGTTAAGTGTGTTGGTCCAACATGTTAGATGTCTATGGCATCCCCCCAATTACCTAGTATTCTGCACATACTTGTGCCAAGAATGTCAAGACCATTCGCTGTATTCCAGATGACTCAAATTCAATGATCCGTCCTGTTGATAGAAATTCGCTTAGACTACATTAGGCATGTTGATCCTCAATTGCCCCTGTAGTTATGTTCTTTAGATAGCATATCCAACTCTAATGCCTTTTAAAGAGTAGTACATATGGCTTGACTAGGCAATTGTGCCCAACTTTTATGTTCTTTTGAAATGAGCACCCTAAGTTTTTGCATCATCTGCATGAGTCTCGTTGATCCAGTCCAATTCACGAACCTTTGCTGCTGACACTATCATCCAATGCCTTTTGCTGAAGATGGTAGGAAGGTCTGATGTAGCAAGTCCAAGCTCAAGAAGAAACTCAACTACTGGCTCGGGGAGGAGAAATTTTCCATCGCTAAGGAAATTGTTTGGGCTCATAAAGTTGCTTTCCCCTCCAAACTGTAGTAAGCAAAAGCAGTTTGCAAAAATGGGTCGAAGAAACAGGTTTAATGATTCTACCTTTAACTGTTGGATGTGGAAAACTGTCCATCAAATTCTATCAGAAAGTTTCCATTTTCTTCAAGAAGGGATCCAAGGCAAGGAATAAGAGCATCCCTGACTTCAAGAGTTGTGAGCTCTCGACCTACAACATCCAGAGGAATTCGTGATTGCCATCAACACAATAAAGAAGCCTAAGCAAATGGTGTTATGGCCAAACAAATAAACCAAATCTACTAGATATTGAGATTTATGAATAGCATGAAGCCCTGACACAAGTTGATATATGAAAAGGTCTGACTTGTTGATAATTCTGGCTGCAACTGCTTTACTCGTACCTTGTTTCCTCAAGAACAAGGATAAGATAGCATTGACTTGTTCCATTTCTGCTGCGAACAGAGTAGGAGACAATGGTCTCGAACTGGACACTCCATCTATTTCAGAATCAGCTTTGTTATATCCTAAAGGAAAAATCATAAACTGTTTAATGAGTTGGAAGTGGAAAAACACATCAGCATTAATATGAATCACATAAGCACTACAAAAGATACTAACTACTTACCAAAGGATGCCTGACAAAAGAAGGCCTCTCTGGGCAGAGAGAGAGGAGTCCTGTGGAAAAAGCATATCAAGTTGAGCACATTTCTACAACAATAACAACCTAGTGAATATCCCACTAATAAAGTTCAGCACATTTCTGAAAGAGTAAAAACAAATCAATGACAATATAAACGTATCATAAGAATCCTGAAATGAAGTCAGTCTTCTTCATCACATCTACATAAAATCAAACTCAGACTTCTGTGAGTTTTGTTACCTATTAGGGATTCACTTCCAAAAGTAAAGCCATGTACAGGATCTTGTAATGGGCCAGGACACTTAGATCCAAGCCCATCTGCCAACTCAACATCCAAGATCACCACAATCTCCTCTACACCTGTTAACAGTGGAGCATCTCATTCTCAACAAACTTCCAGCTACAGATAACAAAATAATTTTCATGCTGTACATTTTGTTGTAATGAATAGTTTATAACCAAGCATAACTTTGTATATAATGTTCTTACAGCAAACACAATAAAGCTAAGGGAAAACATTACAATTTTGCCTCTCTTTATTTTACTCTATTCTACTCTTCTTTCATGGTATCAGAGCTTCATCATTGACCAACGTCAAAATGGCTCATGAATCTTCATCTTCTACCTTTACCCATAGTCGGCAGTTTAGTAGCACATCTCTGCTAGACTTTCCAGCCTTGGCAAAAACACTAAACTCCAGTCTGTCAATCAAGTTAGATAGAAATAACTTCATCAATTGGAGAGCACAAGTGATAGCAACAATTAGAGCTCTTGAACTAGAAGACTACATTTCTTCTGAAATTTCTCCACCACCACAGATTATCACAGAAATTGTTTCATCGTCCACAGAAGCTCCTCAGCTTGTGGCAAACCCTGATTATCGACTATGGCGCAGATCAGATCAATTACTCCTCTGCTGGTTACTCTCCACAATAGGTGAGGATGTGGTTGGCCAGGTAAATCAGTCTACATCTTCTCTCGAATGCTGGAAAATATTGGAAAGTTTATATGCCCAGACATCAATGGTTCGTGTTCTGCAGCTAAAACAACAACTATCAACCATTTAAAAAGGTTCTCAAACTATTTCAGATTATATTCAGAAGATAAAAACAAGTAGAGACTCTCTTATAGTTGCAGGACATGCTGTGCTTGACCATGAATTAATTCTTAGTGCCTTAAATGGTTTGGGGCATGAATATGATTCAGTAGTGGTTCTTTTAACCCACACAATGAAGAACTCAACCCTATAGGAGGTGCAATACAGTCTCATGATGCATGAAACTAGACTTGAACAATTAAATGCAGTTTCTCACACTATCAATGTTCCCCCCCTTCAGCAAATTTTGCTTCATTTAACAGAAATCAGCCACAAAACTGCAATCAAGGAAATCGTCATACCTTTAGAGAAAGAGGAGGTCGAGGCAGAGGAAGTCGATGGTATGGTGCAAACCGCCTCTACTGTCAATTGTGCCAGAAACCTGGTCATGATGCTCTCCGCTGTTACAAACGTTTTGATCAATCCTGGAATGGAAATCAGCAATAGCAGAATCAGTCTCCAACTCAAAACAATGGGCAACATTCATCACACAATGGTTCACCTCAAACTTTCCTAGCTCATCAATCAAACACCAATTCTGAACAACCTAGTACTTCTACCTGGTATGTCGACTCTGGAGCCACAAATCATGTTACTGCTGACCTAAACAACCTTTCCATTAGCCCAGATTATGCTGGTAATAATCATCTCACAGTAGGTAATGGAAACTCTCTCCCTATTGCACATATTGGTTCCTCTTACATTAAATTCCAAAATAATAAACACACACCACTGTCTTTACATCAAATGTTACATGTTCCAAGTATCACCAAAAATGTATTAAGCATTTCCAAAATCACAAGTGATAAGAAGATAATTGTGGAATTTTCTGACAAATTATGTTTGTTCAAGGACAAGGACACGAGGAAAGTTCTACTCAAGGGGATGCTGCGGGATGGCCTCTACAGCCTTAATGTTCCACCTCATAATCACCATATCACTCATCCGAAGCCCTCTAAACAGCCCTCCCCACATCAATGTGCTTCTGACCTCATTTCTCATCCTCAAATCTTTACTACTCAGCTTTCTAAGAATGATGTCAATATTTGGCATGCCAAACTTGGCCACCCATCACCTAGTGTACTTAAACATGTTTTTGATTCAATGAAAATTCCCATTAATGTCAAAGATTTAAAGTTTTGTGATTCATGCAAACAAGGCAAACTTCATAAGTTACAATTTTAGACTCATGATATTTCTGCCAAACAACCTTTGGATATTATCTATTCAAACATTTGGGGCCCTTCTCCCTTCTTATCCACTAAAGGCCATAGATATTATATAATCTTTGTTGATGCTTATACTCGATTTACATGGTTGTACCCATTGAAACTTAAATCCGAGGCACTTGCAACCTTTATTCAATTTAAAACATTCATTGAACTTCAACTAAACAGAAAAATTAAGGCTTTACATACTAATATGGGAGGGGAATAGAAAGCCTTCTTACCTTTTCTTGCTAAACATGGGATCCAACCTTGATTTAGTTGTCCCTACACCCATTAACAAAACGTTGTTTCTGAGAGAAAACATCATCATATCACTGAAACCGGCCTCACACTATTAGCTCATTCTCATCTACCTTTACAATATTGGCTTGAGGCCTTCACCACTGCCACCTTTCTTATTAACAATCTCCCATCCCCAAAATTGCAAAACTTATCTCCCTTTAAACTACTATATCACAAAAGGCTCAACTACTCCTACCTTAAAACCTTTGGCTGCACCTGTTTTCCCTACCTTCGGTTCTATTCTTCCCACAAATTCAATTTCCACACCACCAAATGTATTTTTCTAGGCTACAGCCCTGTTCATAAAGGTTATAAGTGTCTCAATCCCAAGGGCAAAATCTATATTTCTAGACATATTGAATTCAATGAACTTGAATTTCCCTACCTTACCCTTTTTTCCTCTCCCAATTCTGCTCCTTGTCCTCCTTCTACCAGTTTGCCTCTGTCTACCTTACATCCTGCGGTTCCCCCTCCGCATCTTCTTCATCCTAGGCCATCTCCCAACATCTCCCTTATGCCAAGCTCCTCTCCTGTGTCTTCAAGTTCTTCAGCCCACAATCAGGTATTATCTACATCTTCCATTTCTCCTTCTGTTGATATTTCTCCTACCTTCATGCCTTCCTCACCCATTTCCAATCCCCATCCCCCCATATTTCTAACTTCTTCCCCCATTCTTGTTCAGCTTACTCCTTCTCCCAACCCACCTACTGCTGCTATTCCACCTTTAATCTCTACCTATCCTATGCAAACCAGAGCCAAAAGTGGCATTTTCAAACCCAAAGTCTACTCTGCTTCCCTACGCTCTTGTCCATCTCCCGAACCAGCCTCTGTTTCCCTAGCACTTTCCAATCCCATTTGGTACCAAGCCATGTGTGAGGAAATGTCTGCCCTACAGAACAACAACACTTGGACCCTTGTGCCTTGTGACTCTAACATGCATATTTTGGGAACTAAATGGGTCTTTCGGACCAAGTATAATGCAGATGGAACTGTGGCTAAGCATAAGGCCCGCCTTATGCCTAAGGGTTTTTCCCAAACTCCTGGAATTGATTTTTCAGATACATTCTCTCCAGTGGTGAAAGCATCCACCATCAAAGTCGTCTTATCTCTTGTTGCCTCCTTCAATTGGAGTATTCAACAAGTCGATATCAACAACGCATTTCTCAATGGTGAGCTTCAAAAAACTGTGTACATTACTCAGCCTTAAGGTTTTCAACACCCACATCTTCCTAACCATGTGTGCAAGCTATCTAAAGCCCTCTATAGCCTAAAACAGGCTCCAAGAGCCCGGTATCACAAACTCAAGACTGCTCTTCTACAGTGGGGTTTATGCAACTCTAAAAATGACACATCTATGTTCTACCTTCATCAGAATGGTACGATTCTCATCCTCTTAGTCTACGTGGATGACATTTTAATCACAGGCAACAATTTATCCGCAGTCCAATCCATTATAAGCAAGCTCAATACACAGTTTGCCCTCAAAACACTGGGCAATTTACATTATTTTTTGGGTTTTGAAGTTTACAGAAACTCAACTGGCCTATATCTATCACAAAGTGGGTATATTAAAGATTTACTTACTCAGGCTAATATGGATCTCTGCAAACCTTGCTCCACTCCAGCTTCCACAGGTCTCAAGGTTTCTCGCAATGATGGCCGCCCTTTTGCAGAACCTTCTCTGTATCATAGCTTCGTTGGCGCTCTACAGTACCTCAGCAACACGCGACCTGACATCAGTTTTATCGTCAACAAGCTCAGTCGGTTTCTTTCTAATCCTCTCACATCTCACTAGACTGCTTTAAAATGGGTGTTACGTTACCTGAAGGGCTCCTCCGATCTAGGGTTACTGTTCCACTCCTCCTCGTCTCTTGAACTTCATGCATTTAGCAACTCCGACTGGGCTAGCTCACCAAATGACCGCAAATCTACAAGCGGTGGTTGTGTTTTTCTTGGAAGAAATCTCGTCTTCTGGAGCTCCATGAAGCAGACTGTAGTCGCTCGTTCGAGCACTGAGGCCGAATATCGAGCTCTCTCTCAGCTCTCCATTGAGGTACTTTGGTTATCGTCTCGTCTCTCCGAACTTGGGTTTTCCCCTTCCCGATCAACTATTCTCTGGTGCGACAACAACGGTGCTCACTCTCTCTCCCATAACCCAGTCTTCCACGCTCGCACAAAGCATATCGAGATTGACGTGCATTTTATGCGAGATAAGATCGCCGATGGCCTTCTCGAGGTACAGTATGTGCCCTCTACTGATCAAATCGTCGATCTGCTCACCAAACCCCTCTCTGTGGCTCGATTTAGGGATTTAACTTTCAAACTCAACCTCGTACAAAATCTGAGGTTTCGTTTGAGTGGGAGTATTAGGGATTCACTTCCAAAAGTAAAGCCATGTACAGGATCTTGTAATGGGCCAGGACACTTAGATCCAAGCCCATCTGCCAACTCAACATCCAAGCTCACCACAATCTCCTCTACGCCTGTTAACAGTGGAGCATCTCATTCTCAACAAACTTCCAATTGCAGATAACAAAATCATTTTCATGCTGTACATTCTGTTGTAACGAATGGTCTAAAACCACGAATAACTTTGTATATAATGTTCTTACAGCAAACGCAATAAAACTAAGGGAAAACATTACAATTCTGCCTCTCTTTATTTTACTCTATTATACTCTTCTTTCATTACCAACCAACAAGCCATAGAAAGATCCACCTTTCCAAGAACAGTTTAAAATGAAAATTTCCAAAATATGTAATCAAGTAATTTGCTCAAGGTGTTAGAATACACCAAAGCTAATACAAAAGAGTGCTTCATTAACGGAGTGTTTGGAAACCTTTGAATTGAATTCATTAACGAATTGGATTCAATTACATTAATAAGATTGAATTGAATTCAATTTACACTGTTTGGAACAAACCCAGTAATATTATAATTGAATTCAATTACACTGTTTGGAACACAATCAAAATGAATTCAATTATTTCATATGACATTTTTACCCTTGACCAAAAATAATCTTATTAAATAATAAACATTCATACTTACATAGAGCAACTTATAAACATCAATTTCATTATAAGTAATATCATCAAAAAAGTTCATTATTAAATTAAAAAGAAAAATTTAATTGCAAATGACATTAGGCTAGATCGAGCAATGAAGAGGAGTGGCTGCTATTGCGTGGGTAGTCAGATGGGAGAAGAGTGGTTGTGGGTATTATTGCAATGATAGGGTTATTATGTTCAAGAGTATTGCGTGGGTATGATTGGAAGACTCCAATTTCATCGTTTAAAAACGAGAGTAGCAGTTATTTGTAATTGAATTCATGTGAGTTGCTGACTGAATTAAATTTACAAGGAGCTGTGGGTTTCAATTACATATATAAATTAAATTCACCTTTATTTTTTTATTTCAAACAGGTAAATTGAATTCAATGTTCACCCGGTTCAATTAGGCTGTAAATGCTGACTGTTCAAAAGAGTATGATTAAAAAATAATGATGTATACTGGTTCTATTCTCCAAAAAGTGTTGTGCAGCCTTCCTGTTTCTCTATCTCTTTTGAGCAGTTTGCAGAATACTAATCCATACTTGGAGGTGCTATCAAAATATATTTTCTATCAAGATAGAAAACTGCAAAAGGGAAAAGAAGACAACTGCTCTTCATGTTAACTTTTTACCCCAATCCACAGAAATCAGAAAGGTCTCTCCTCAACTCCCCACCCCAGTGCTCCAACTCTAAAGAAGAAGAAGAAGTAGAAGAATGAAACCTTCAAGCTCAACTATCTGATATACTAAGAACAAAAGCTTGCCCAAGTAATGATTGACAAGCTTATAGACCAAAGAGTGAAGCATAACTTTAGCAACAACCTAATTTACAGAAAAAGAAAAAGCTTGGAAACAACCCTCTGAAAGCTAAGCCAATTCCAATATGCTCTGAAGACTAAAGCTATTTTTCGTGTCGTGTTTGATAGAGACACCGACGAGGAAGGAGCAAAAGTGTTTGGTGTCGGATATCTAGCAATTTAACGGAGTTAAAAATTAATAAAGGAAATATTAATTAATTAATTTTGGTAATTATTAACAGAAAAATGGATTTTTTTATTTTTTATTTTGGGTTCTAAGCATTGGAAAAACCCCATAAACCCCAGAAGAACGCAAGCACCACCAAAAGACCTCGTTAAAACCCTACAAAACTGAGGCCGACGTGTCCAAGTCAGAACATAGACAAAGACGGAGTAAAGCAAAGATCAATGGCCGTGTACCTGAGACGCGTGATCCCTTCACAAAGCTCAGTTCTTGCTCTTCTTATGCGAAGCTCTAGTAACGGTATCATCCAAAGACGCAGCGTTTCTCAAGCCTTGTTCTCTCGGGATCTCCTTTGCATCTATGAGACCCGTAAAGCTCCGGTATTAACTAGCTTCGATTTACTTGGAGATTCTCGTCGTGGCTTCGCTAAAGGAAAAAAGTCGAGTACTTTTCTAACTTTTAATGGGATTTATTCTGTTTTGTTGTAGAATTTATGATTAGATGCTAATAAAGAGGAAACTGGAGGCCTTTTTCTATGTTGTAGTTCTTAAGGTGCTTGTTGTTATGCAAAATTACGTCTTTTTGTCATTCTTTCCAGTTGGTGGGTTTTGTATGTGATAATGCAGTGTGTTCGGTTGAATTTTCTTTGTAGGATTTGATATGACATTACACCTAGCATATGCTCTGATTTGTGGATTAATTATATGAATTTGTACTCGTTCTAGCATGTTAAGTACTATATTGATGTAGTACTTATCGGAATCCATTCTCTTAGATTAGTCCTTGGAAGACAGCTCAAATAGATTGATGTAGTTATGGATCGTGGCATTAGGGAAAAGTTACCATCCTCCTTTCTTCTTTTTTTTTCCCTGTTTGCCAATAATACGTGAATTTGAAGTAAGGACTCTTAGGCATGTTTGGGGTTACTAATGTTTATGAAATCAGAAGTGTATGCATGATGAACTTTACCAGTTTTCCATTGGCAGCGAAATTCTGATTTATATTTCTGTACTAGAGGATGATTCTGGTGTGAGTACAGTTGAAGTTGTGGATATTGGACCTTCCGTTAAGGCAAGTGCTTCCTCTCAGATGGATGCAGCAGTGGTTGCATTGTCTCGAGAATTAGCAAAACTGAGAACTGGAAGAGCATCGGCAGGTCAGAAATTAGTGTCATCTTTATCTTATTTAACTAATTTTATGCCAACAATCTTGGGATGTTCATGCATCGAATGGTTTTACAGGAATGCTTGACCACATTATAGTTGAAACAAATGGCGTAAAGCTCCCTTTGAATCGGTTAGCTGTTGTCTCAGTTATGGATCCTAAAACATTGAGTGTAAATCCATACGATCCAAATGTAATTACCTAAACCATCTGATTTCCTTCAAGATTTTATGATATTCATGCTCGTAATCATCAGATATTCTTGAATAGCTATCATTTATGCCAACCTTATTCTTCTATTAGTAATGAAATCAATCTTCGGTTATGCTATAATTATTAGATTTACTAAGATACAGCTATAGACTAGTGTGGGGGGTTAGAAATTTCCAATATTGTTGTTTATTATTTAGTATTTCTTGTTTCTCATTTTTATTACTTTTGGCAGACTGTGAAGGAAATAGAAAAGGCCATTGTTGCATCTCCTTTGGGGATAAATCCTACTGTTGACAGTGAACGCTTGATTGCTTCTATACCTCCGTAAGTATTCTTACTTTGCTCGTTTATGCTTGTTTAAATGAGGTTTTTATTGCTATCCTCCGTAAATGTTTTTGAAATCGATATGTCGGGAATCTATGAACTTTTGGTAGCATTCAGGAGTTTCATGTTATAATAACAGACGTGCATGTATGTGCGAAACTGAGATCCTGTGAATGCAAAAACTGATACTGTACATGTCCTATTGAATTACCAGGTTAACCAAGGAGCATATGCAGGTGAGCTGGTGATTGATGGTGTCCTTTTATCTACTAATCCACGTTTCTTCCTTTACTTATTAATTGTGTATCTGCTTCAAAACTTCACCACTGGAAATTCATGTTAGGCTGTGTGTAAAGTGGTTACCAAGTCTTGTGAAGATGTTAAACAAAGCATAAGAAGGGCTCGCCAGAAGGTATGACAATCGAGCTATATTTTGCTCTTCAGATTTTTCTGATAATTATATTTCTCATCTTACCCGTGATACGACGGAAATTATAGACTATCCGGACCTCAAAGTTCCTGCATATCATCCTGTAAAACATGAAATACTTCAAGAACATTAATGAAAGTGAAGACCATCTGGACCTTAAACACAATGGCTAAGGCAATAGTACTTTTGAAATACCATTTCATGATATAATCAGCATCATTAATGCTCTGATATTTAAGAATCTCAAATGATTATTATTATTATTATTATTTCTTTTGTTTTTGGCTTTTCAGGCACTGGATACAATTAAAAAAGCAGGTTCTAGTTTTCCAAAGGATGAAGCCAAAAGGCTGGAGAAAGAGGTTGACTTTATAGCTCTATTTTGCGTATGTCCCCCATTTTTAAAAGCTTTAGATGATCTGTAAAATTTTCTACTTTCCATTCTGTTTCTCAGGTTGAGGAGTTGACGAAAAAGTTCACCAAATCAGCAGAAGATATATGTAAAGCAAAAGAGAAGGAAATTACTTCAGGCTGACTTATTGATTATAGAGCATTTGTTGTCTGAAGTATCACATCAGTTCTTAGATATTTAGCAATTGCATTTTGATATGCGAGCATAGTCATTGGTTCATAATGAAAGGTCATAAAAGTTGCATTTACAGCTACTGTAGATCAAAATCTTTACAATGAAACCTGAAAGTTCAACCTACTTCAAGGTGAAGTACTCAGCTGAGGATCTAATCTAATACCTAAAGTTCTAGACATCCAAGTTCTTGTTTAGCCCTCTTATTTACCACAAATGGCCTCCTTTGTCACAAGTCTTACGCCTCTGACCCAAAGCTCGGCCATTTCAGAGCCACCATTACAGACGAAGTGCAGCTCCTTGTTCTTGGTAGTTAAAACCCGAAACAACCCTGGTAAGTCTCCATCACCACTCTTCTTTCTGTTCCTCTGAAAGGCAAGGCTTGGACCTACCTCTGCCTTGAGGCATACAACATTTCTCTTGCTTGATGTACCCCAACTTAGTACTCCAGCATCTGCAACCATTACTATTTGCTTCTCATGAGGAGATCCCTTTCCACCTTTGGTGTGCTTCTGTACATGAGAACCAGACAACACCAACTTGCGAGCAAGCTCGTCGAGTATTACTGGTTCTGCATCATTTCCTACACCATTACTCTTTCTTGTAAGGGAGAGAGCAGTTTCGCCTCTAGCATTCTTGAATTTGCATTCAGCTCCATGGAAGATCAAAAGCTCACACATGGCCTTGTGACCTTCTCTTGCTGCTAACATTAGAGGAGTGTATCCATTGCCATCGGGAGCATTCACATCATAATCTCTTCTTGTCAATAATTTGACAGCATGCAAGTCTCCCCGACGAGCTGCGCAATGTAATGCATAGAATCCTGCTGCATTGCGGTTGCCCCTTTCAAGAGCAAATTCAAGCATTACATTCTCGAACATGTCGCGGTTTTGGTTTAATTCGGACAAGTCCATTGCAGTGTTGCCAGCTTTGTTGCGTAATTTTACATTAGCACCTGCATGCACCAGCAAGCGGAACACATCAACATGACCCTTTAAAGCAGCAAACATGACAGCTGACAAACCATCGTCGTCCTGGTGATCAAGATCAATCTCTGCCGATGTAAGCAGTGCAGCTGAGGCCTCCATATCACCTGCTTGAGCTGCAATTATTAGAGGAGAAAAAACAGATACGTTGTTGGATTTGGGAATCTTTCCAGTCCTTGTAACATCAAGAACTGCTTGTTGAAAGCCTAGGGTCCACCGAGTTGATACAGCAAGAGAACTTGCAGATTGGCCAGCGGTATTAACTAAACCAAAATCAGCACCCGCCATAGCTAGTACCCTAATACATTCCCCATGCTTGTGTTTAGCAGCAATCATTAAAGCTGTATCACCAGAATCAGTCCTCGAGTCTAGGTCGCAACCTGAGTCAATCAGGCATTGAAGAACTGTTGGTAAGCCCAGACGGGCAGCCATGTGTATTGGCCGATACTCAGTTTTTGATGTCTTGATGGGACTTTCCACATCGCCGCCAGAGCTCACAAGCACCTTCACAGCTCCAGCATTGCCACAAAGAATGGCATGGTGGAGAAGAGTTCTTCCATAGTGAGGAGTGTTGGGTGACAGGCGTTGCAGAAAGACTTGCAAAATGGTGCCAGTAACTTCAAAAAACTCCACTGCACACCAAGTGATGGAATAGGGCTCAGCTAACCCAGCACCTACACGGAACTCCTCTCCTGTATATGTGTCCCATGACCAAGCTCCCAATCTCACATCAGCATCTATTCTGGCACCAGCCTGTTCAAACCATTAATCACACAATTGTTTTACAGTCATTCAACAGAAATATGCATTTATAAAGGAAAAATAACAAAGATGAAAAGGAACTACTAAATTGGAGTCAACTAAAGAAACAAATTTTAGTGCCAACGTAATTTGTCATCCACCGCGACAGACAATATCACCTGTATCTTTCTTTTAAGCATTTATGGACAAGATTCTTATGCAACAACTGGATTTGATCATCAACTATTCAACAGACTCACAAAGACAGTATGCACTAAAAGTATTTTGCTTCATCATCCCAGTATGCAATAAAAGTATTTTGCTTCATCATCATCCACAAATGAATTACTTCTTACTCTTGAAAGACCACTATACTAAATCAATTAAACATAGTCGCATATTCATAAGACACCGATAACTGATAGCAAAAGAGATAAATGTCAGGCACTTGACTATCCTTTTACACAATCAACATAGCATGGATGGAAAAGTACCTTAAGTAGCATACATACAACACCAACTTGCCTGCTAACTACAGCAGCAACAAGAGCAGTACAGTCTACATTGGTGTGTAGAGAAGGCTTAGAGGATAATAGCAGTGGTCTATCAGTTGCGTTGACGTCCACACCACACTGCCATTAAATGAGATCAACCATGTCAAAATAGGACAAATAATCAGTTTATTTGGAACTCTGTAAGATCCCGTTTTACTTGAATAGATAGAATGAATTAGAGCGTGCAGCAGAATTCTCCTAAAATGTATTGGAAGGCATAAACTTTACTCTTTGAAGAATGCACGAGTTGGGGAACTTAGCGCTTCATATAGGAAATGCTTCGGGAAAATGGGGTAAAAGGGCATGACTGGGAGATGAAATATTACCTTTATGAGAGTTTCCACCACATCTACAAATCCTCTGGAGGATGCTGTGACGAGAGCATGAACAGCAACATGCGGCGAGACCAAATCAGCGCCTATGAGCAACTCCGCTGACCTAGCCTGCCCATAACAACTCGCTTCCAGCAAAGCATCCTCACAAGCAGGTTGAGATGCCCCAGCTTTGATTAAGATCTCCAGTATCTCTTGGTGGCCCTCCCTCACAGCTGCAGTTGTCGCGAATCCTCTAAAGAGTTTCTGGTTCACGTCAGCTCCAACACTCTACGATCAAAAAAGTCAAAATCTTTCATTACTCCGTAAGAAGAGTGAAGATATTCCATAAGTTGACTTCACGCTGACTACAATACTTTTGTCCTCATGTTTGCTTAACATCTTTTTCATAGCTTAACAAGAAAAGCCACAGGAGATTATGGAAGCAAATAGCTCCGTGGCCAGATACAGACAAAGATTGGGGAACATCACCGACGTGCTAGACAAAGATGTAAGGAAGCTCTCATCAAGCAGCCAATCAAATATCTTCATTTATATTTTTTGACGCAGAGGGGATGAATCATGCACTTTAGGTTCCCACCACTGCCTACAAATAAAACTCCACAGGGGCCCCTAGAAGACCATGAATGATTAAAGGCTCTTACTTCCATATCGTGTCCTTAAGAACACCATATACGGGGATGTGTTAGAAGTTAAAACCAAATATTTTTAAGAAGCATACAGGGTAACAGGGGTTATGCTAAAATACCGAAACATTTTGCAAGGGTTGCTCACGCACATTGACCGCGTCAACATTACCACAAAAAGATAATACATATTATGTCCATGATACACCAAAAAATCACATATATGATTAACAGAATAAATTATTACACACGAAAAGTTTTGCCGACAACTAAATAAATTGCTAGATATCAGCCTAACGTAAAGGCAGACTTAATCGCAGAGAACTGGAATCTGATTCGTACCCAGAATTTAGAGAGTTAAAAAAAGTAAAGATATGAATGGGAAACAGCTCCGAATTTAATATTGATTGACGAGAAATCCGGTCATTAAAGTTGGACGGGGACATAAATGCGAAGAAAATTGCGATTTTGATTTTGAACTCAATGGCAATATATAGGAATTAGGATTTAACTCCAAGAATTAGACCCCAGATGCTGAAAAGTGAAAACTTTACCCCACAAGAGGGACCACCGGTCCACCAGGTTCAAATCCTCCTACATGCATACATTTTCAAATCCTATGTTCCAAAAAGCTGAAGATTTTTTAAATTTTACTGATTTCGAATTCATTCAACCACAGCGAAAAGGGCAACGAATCATTACCGATTTCGAATTCATCCAACCACAGCAAAAGGGAAACGAATCAACCAAAGTGGACAAAAAGAAGCTTCTGTTCTGCAATTCTGAATTCTCTTTCACATGATTTGATAAGATAAACGAATGAAAGAACACAGATGACACGCATTTGAACTGAAACCAGATACAGCAAATGAGACTCCCACGACAAAATTCGAATTCGAGAGGCCTTATCTTTACTTTGTTGTTTTCTTATCTTTTCTCAACAATGAAACGGGAAAAGAATGGCCATTTGCAGGTGCGAAAAAGCCAGGAAAGTTAGTTCGAAAAGAACCCTACGAATCCAAAATTTCACGGAACAAAGTCAATGAAAATTAGTAACTCGAAAATAAAACAGTTTCTAAAATTTCAAAACCGCAACTTAAATCAATATAAGCAAGCACCAAAGTAAAGCTTGAAAAACCAGCGTAAATAACGATGTAAGTTGAACAGTTCAAATCTCTTGCGAGACGATTGCATTACCAGCAGTCTCTTGACGAGAGCCACGTTTCCGGCGTGCACAGCGAGAAAAAGAGCAGTTACGTCAGTTTTGAACTCCTCGAAATCGAAGCGAACTTTGATGGGCAACTCGTCGCGCAAAACGACCTCGCTCTTCTTGCTCTTCAAGCACACAGCTCCGACGAAGTTGACGTCGACGAAAGGATCCGCTATACACTCGAGAGCGGAGTCGAGATCGCCGGCGATGATAGCATCGAGAAGGCGTTGGGAGACTTCGGCCTCGTAGTCGAAAGGAACCACCTGCTTTCCGGAGAACACAGTCATTGGGTAGCGATTGTGGTGAACAACAAACACTCACTTTCACTCTATGATTGTCTTTCTTCTTCTTCTTCTTCTTCTTCCTCTTCCTTTTTGCCCTTTAGAGAGAAAGGAAGTGAGTGCCAGGGGACAGTGTGCAGAGCTTGCGATTTATTTATAGAAGGAGACTTATTCAGTACACATCGCTACCTGCTTTATAAGGGTCTATGAGCCTATGACTTTTGGGAGTCCAGAACCTATCCTATATTACTTTATCTTATTATGTTTTATGGAATCTCAGCCATTTATTTTGCATGACTCACGTGATACTCACGCGGAATCCACATAAATAAATAGCTGAAATTTATTGAACACAATAAGACACCATAATATTAAACAGAGGATTTGGATTCGACTTTTGGTTACAAAGGAATAATTTGTATCAATTACTTCAAGACTCTCTCTTAAAGTAAAACTTGAACCTGTTAAGTAAAATTAAAATTAAAAATTACTCTAAATCGTCAAAGGGAGTGTTTGGTAAATAATTTATCAGTTATTTTTAAGTTTACTAACTAAAAGCTAGCATTTTGACTATCTTAAAAAGCTATTTATGTATTTAGTAAATAGTTTATTGATTAGTTTATTTAACCCCAATAAGTCGATTTCAAAAAGTTCCATAAGAGAAGATTTTGAAGTTAACTTTTTGCCTAATGACAGTATTGTTCTCCACTTTACTCTCTACTTTTGCTCTGTGAGTTTTTAAAATTAGTTTTTTTTATTGCACAATTATGTCATGAAGTTTGAAAGAATATAATAAAAGGGTTAATTAAACTTTTTAATCTTTATTTAATTTTATAATATTAGTTAACATTTAAAAATACCATAATATTAAGTTTTTTTACATAGGAAGTCACATCAAATTAATATTTTTAGTATATAATTATTTATGTCATACTATAATTATAGATATTTTTAATTTATTAAATAATAAAATTTATACATATTATATAAATAATAATAATATGATGTAGATCGCTGTATCATTAATATTAATAAAAATTTAACGTTAAATTATTATTATTACGTTTTTTATTAAAATTATAGACTTAATTTTTATAAAATTAAATCTAAATTCTTATAAGAATATTTAAGAAAATGCTAAAAAATATAATATTCATACTTTTATAAGTCATTTTATACTTACCTAAAATAATACCTAATATTGACCGATACTAATATAATACCCTGTCAAAACCTAATATAATATTAAATTCGTTTTTCGCAACATTGGAAATGTACTGTACTACTCGTAGAGAGTTTTGTTGCATGATACTGGCGAGTCAGTGATGCGACACAGCCTTGCTTATCCAAATTGTTGTTGTCGTTGACAGGGTCAAAAGACTGGTTAAATTTCTACTCTTTCTCGTTTTTTACCGATTGAACCAGAGATAGATGCCTCCTACATTCCTACATCCTGCAGTCAGTATGAGAAGCTACTGCTTTTCTTTACTACTATGTCAAAAGAAGTACTTTCCTGCTCTTTTTGACCAACTTCAACTACTCCTCAGCTACTTGCACCCTAAAAACAAGTTTTTTATTCATCAATCAAAATATATTATTATTATTATTTTTGGAAGAAAAGATAATAGAATTAAAAGCGACAAGAATAAATCTCAAACAATATATCAGGCAAATCAACCCATAAATAAAACCTGCCATGGCAAATAGAGTCTTGCGCTAGCAGGTGGGCACACTTATTCTCCTAACGTCTAATCCAAAAAACCTGAATATCTGACCGAGAAGTAAGAATGGCCTTACAATTCGAAACTAGCAAACCAAAAGCAGAGTTATCCTCACACGAGGAAATAATAGCGAAATATAAAGACTGGCAATCAGTAAAAACACAACCCGGATCAAGTAAATAATCGGAAGCATAGAGTAAACAATGTCGTAAAGCAAGGGCCTCCGCAACGGCCGCTTGATTACCACCTTCCTAATAGCCAGAAATGGCCAAAGAAAAATTACCTTCTGCATCTTCTGTAGCCAAACTAAAACCCACAAAATCCAAAGCTTCAAAAATAGCACCATCAACATATGCAAGTCAAGATGCGTGGTAGTGCACTTGGGCTAAGCGAACGGGAGCCACACTAAGATGGACTTGTGCTGCTGCTGCCTGCAATATTAAAGAAGCATTATGGAATTCCTCCGGCATAAGTCGAGTGCCATATATTATTTATAAATATAAATTAAACTCAAATTCTTTATTCAAATAATTTATTTATAAATTATTACATTGTTTATTTGGTATTTTAATTTCTTAAAATTGTAGAGGATATTATTTTTTAATTATATATTAAGTAATGGTATGGAAGAATTGACGGTGTTAAATAGTTTTGAAGAGTTTTTTAATTTGCTTGAACGGGATATAATAAACATTAATTAAAATTTGAAATAATTTAACTGTAAAAATTTTGAATCGTTCAAATTTTTCGTTTGATTTATCTTAATTATTATTATATTAAAAATCGGTTGATTTATTAACTAATCAGTTAATATTTGTAAATTAAATTATTTTATAAATTAATTAATTTTTATCTGACAATCTCTTTCTTTAATTAAATTTCAAATAAGAATAATCTCCTCCTTCATTATTATTTTAAATTTTATTTAAATTTTATACTAAATAAAACTCTTATTTTATCCATATAATATTGATATACAATAAATAAGTAAATTTACTGTCACCATTTTAAAACGGACGAGACAATGGAATATATGATGGGTGTGGAATGGGAACACTGGAAACTGTTTGATGATGTTCACAATTCGGGACCGAAGGATATCTGGACGGACCCCGCCAAATGTTGATATGAGTGTACAGCTGGATGTACCAGAGTTTAATCCCAGCTGCGAATCTCCATGGATTTTCTAGGCCCCGTAAGTCTAAGAAGCACTTTTTGTCGTATTTGGTACTTTGGACATACACCGCACCTCCGTGGTCAGCAATGTGTATGTAATATATATTGGTAGCTGACGCCCTAAGTATGTACACCTTTGTAAACTAAACCCATGTGGTGGTAGGACTAATTAAATTAACCAAGAAATGTATTTTGGTAATTAATGCATAAATCAATTTGGTTTATAATATTTGTTGAATTATGTGAAGGAATTGGTTGGAGAAATATTGAGTTTTTAAAAAAAATTATTTTGAGTAGAAAGAATTACACTTTTTTTTTCAAACAGGGGAACCGCAATTGTTATTATTTAGATGCGCATTGAGTAAATCTCCTAATTGACGCAATAGTCTGCAAATTATATCAACCGGGTACTCTGTACTAGGCAAGTCATGTACGACAAGTTAGATCGAGAAAGCGTAAGTAGGGAGAATCAAACACAAGACCTTTTAGCCCTATATCCCCCACTCCACCAACTCGCTCACCCCCTAAGGGGCGAGTTACACTTACTCGAACAAGATAACGTAAGAAGTG
>JAOQMQ010000195.1:2856062-2884807 GCA_027563845.1 Erythroxylum subrotundum
GGGGGGGGTTGAGCGTCCCAGACGGATAGGTTTCCACGCCCCAGAGCTGATCTCTAGAGATATGAGGTGCCCGAGCCGCTCCATACAAAGAACAAACAGATAGGGCGAGAGGGGATCGCCCTGACGGAGACCTCGTGAAGGCCGAAAAGGCGCGAAAACCTGACCCTGCCAGGCCACTTGAAAAGAGGTGGTCGTCACACATTGCATAATGACCCAGATAATGTTCCCCGGAAGGCCAATGTCGAGCAACGTGTCCTGGATAAACCCCCAGTGAAGCCTGTCATAAGCTTTCTCCATATCCACCTTCAAAGCCAGCAGACCTTTACGACCAGTTTTTTTCCACATCGAGTGAATGACTTCCTGAACGATAATAATATTATCAGTGATATGCCGGCCTGGGATGAAACTACAAACTATAGGATATGCTAATTAGGATTGCAATGCATCGACCATGACTTAGTTTCGTCAATTTTTTAAAATAAATTTTTTAAATTAAAAATATAAAATAATGTCTTTTTTTTATTAAATTCGGGTCTAAACTATCCAGACTCGAACCTTTCTAAGACCTAACTCTTTTAATCAAAATAATGTTATTTTATTAAGAATAATTGAATCTCGAATCGGTCTTAACTATGTTTAGCCATAGGCTGTACGGTTAATCATTGTCATCCTTGTTGATGCTAAATTTTTGTTTCTCCTAAATTTCTCTTGTAGTTTAATTGTTTTTATTTTTGATTTTTTTCTAAAAATCACTTTTTTAGATTTAAGTTAAAAAATAATGACAAGACACACAAAATATAAATATTGAATATGAACTAATTAACTGTTATTAATATAGTAATTTAGCTCAACTCTTAAAATTAATATAAATTAATTAAAATTTACTTAAATTAATAATTTAAGATAGTTATAATAAATTATTAATTTAAGTAAGAATTAATTAATTCAATTCAAATTTAAGAGTGAATTGAACAGTTATGTAAATAGTATTTGATTAGTCTATATTTGATGTTCATATTGTATAAGTTTTATGTTATTTTTAACTAAATATAAAAATAAATTTTAAAAAAATAAAATTAAGAAAATTATCTAAAATTTTTAAAATATAAAGGAGATTTGTGTGTTTTTATCTTATTTCTTACACAGATGGAGTGATCTTTCATCGTATTTTGAGAAAAAGCCGGCGTCTTTGTCTTGATTTGGCGTGCCCTGCAAGTAAAACCATTATTAATTGTCTTTAGTGGGAACTGAGAGAGAACTAAAGATAAAGAGAATGTTAACGTGAAAGTAACTGTTTTGTTTTCATCGCTGTCCTAACTCCTATCGTCCTAGTACTCGTCATGCTCGTCGAATCTTGTTACCTTAATTCCATATATCTTGCTAACCTACAGGTTGCGGCTTAGTTGATTACACAGATTGGATATGTGAAAAGGGTTTTCGGATTCGTTCTCCACTAAACACACCTGCAGAGAAGGACGAAGAACCTTAATTATGACTAAGCCCCGATCCGAATTAGTCAACCCAGTAAATTCGGATACCGATAATTTACACAAAAAAATATATTAAGGAATGGAGCACTTGACATTACAATTCTATTATACTTAATTTTGTTTACATATTTATATAGATCTTATATAAATGTGTAGATAAGATTTAATAATAGAGTATAAATTGATTAATAACAATAGGCAATCTATTTCCATATGTTAGTGAGTATTTTTTAACATCTGTGCGACTTATACGTAAGGATGATAATTAGTTCTAATAGAACAATATAAAATAACTAATATTTTAAATAGATGAAAAGTTTATAATTTAAAAATTTCAATAAATATTAGATTGTTAATAAAATCGGTTAAGTATTGAATAAAATTAAAAATTTTGAAATAAATTGTCTTTAATTTATATTTTAATTAAAAATATATTGTTAAATAAAAATTAATTAATTTATTTTGGTTTATAAAAACTGATTAGTTTATAAAAATCAATTGATTAATTAATAAACTCATCAATATTTAACAATAAAGGTTATTAAAATAAATCAAACCGAAAAGTTAAACTTTAAACTAAAAAATAGTTCGATAAAATATTTAACGATATTTTAAAGTCATATTTAACATTTTCAATTCGATAAAATAAAAAAATACGATAGATAAATTTCAAATTAATAAATTAAATTATGTGTTATCGAACTCAAACTCAAATATTTAATATGACTTTTTTTGCTTTTACCGACACTAATTAATAGGATCAACTATTCTTCTGTTGGAAAGGTAATTTTTAGAGTATAAAAAGAAACATAATTAACAATTATAATTTTTTTGGGGCAAAACTTATATAATACTAAAGTGTATGGGGTAAAGTATAAAGCAGGGGGTCATTACATAACCTTAACAAAGTGTGTTTAAGGAAAGTTGGGGGACCCATCTAATCATAGAGAGCCAAAGGGCTTGTAAGTTTAGGTCTTGACATATAAGACTGTCCACTCCAATGATTTTATTATTATTAGATATGTGAAAGTTTGGGATTTGACTGAGTCAGACTGCAAAAAATATCTAAACAAAAAGAAAAAAGAAAAACACTTACACTTTGGCCCACTATCCCTCGAATGAAATCAACTCTTCTAATTTTGATGTTCCAGACTTATTTTAATCTATCTCATTCATATATTTATATATTTATATAGGACTAAATGAAATTATTTGTTCTAGTTTTATTATTTTAACCTTGTTCTAATTTATCTTATCTACATATTTATATGAGGTTAGTAGGAACAGATCACCTGTACTAATTTTACTGTTCCAACCCACCCACATAAATGTGTGGATGAGATGGATTGGAACAGAGTTGAAACAGCAAAACTGGTACAAGTGATATATTCCCACTAGCCCCAAACAGACATACCTCTAATTTCACAATTACCTAAACATCAAATACTAATAAATAAACCTAAACTTTATAAATTAAAAAAATAATAAATAGCTAGTTAAGTAAAGCTTAGGCTAAATTAATATATCATGGAAGTTGGAAGCTTTGCTTGGGATTCTTTAATTTGAAGATTAAATTATTAATATTATAGAAGAAGGAGAAAAGCAAAGTACTGTAGAGCTAACGGTTCACTTGGAACGTGGCTTTTGCACCCTCATGGTCACAGGCTGTCACGTTGAAAGTTGGACCACATTACATAAAATTACCAAAACTCCAATATTTGCTTTTCTTTCCCGTTATACCCCTACTTACAAGTGAACAGAAAATTTTAGTATTTTATGAGTCTAATATTAATTAAATCTTTTAAATTTTAACTGTGTCATTTTAAGTATGTACTAATTAAATAATTTAAAATTAGATAATAATTTTGACTCAACAAACTAACGATTAATTTTAACATAAAGTACAATTTTTGATTTTTTTTAAATTTTGTTAATATAAAGTATGCATTTTGTTCATTTATTTATATTATAATTAAAATAGTTTGTGTTAAGAACATTGTAATCTTGCAAGAGAAATATTAAAAAGAAAAGGCAAAAAATTTAAAGAAAAAGGGAATGGCATTGATGTAAAAAGTCCAACAATTCTCGGCACAGGAGTAATTAAGAAACATAAAGAAAAAACAAATGTGCGAACCTCCCATTTTAGTTTATATATACGACAGAGAGTGAGGGAGCAAAGCCATAATCTACTCACTCAGTGTCTATTCCATTTATCCTCGTTAACACCATACTCTTCTTCTATACTAAGAAGCAACCCACTTGGCTCTGTCCGTCCTCCGACCCCATTAATGTCTTCCGCGCAGAAACATTAAATGCCTCTTATCAGAACCTGTGTGTACTCTTTTTTGTTTTTTTGTTGGGCAACTACCACCTCCATGACTTGGTCCTATTTCATCAATATTTTCACAGACTAATCATTTAGCTCTAAGTTTCTTAGTTTTCTTTTACAAGGTTTTACCTTTGTCTCTCTTGCTTTACTTTCTCTGTAACTGTCTCCAATTTTTGCTTTCTGGGTTGTTCTTCGTTTTCCTAGACAACATCTCAGAGACATTCTTTTGCTTCATTAACTTGGCTTGTTTCTTTTTGGTCCTTCGTTTTTGTCGCGCTGTTTGGCTTTGTTAGTTAACGGTTTAACTTACTTTTTTTTTGCTTTCTTGGACAATGTGTGTGTTTGTTGATTGCTTATGGGGATACTTCTTTGTTGCTTTTCAGTGTTATTTACTCAAGATTGTATCTTTCTCTGATGGATCAGTTGCTGGAATTCAGAAGACCAACTACCATTCTTTGAGTGTCACTGAAGACCAAGGCTTTGCCTAACTTTTTAATGCTCTATTCCCCGAGCTTGGTTTACATTACAGAGAAGCTATCATTGTTCGTTCTGGTTTTCAAAGGAGCGTTCTTTAATGGTTCTGTTTCTGTTTCTTCTTGGTTTGATAATGTCCCAGGCGTTTTCTTTTGCTGAGTGAAATTTGGGATCGAGTATTGCTTGAAAATTGTTATCCATGGGGTGGTTAAACTGGCTTCTAATAGTCTATCTTTCATGCGCTTTCCTTATCCCGAGCACCCATGAGTTGCAATCCTATCAGACTCAACTTCTACTGCAGCTAAGGAAGCATTTGCAGTACCCTCCAATGTTGGATGTTTGGGAAAATCCTAATGGAGACCTCTGCAACCTCTCAACTTCACACATGAGCATCATTTGCGAGGACAACACAGTTTCTGAGCTGAAGATTATGGGAGATAAACTTACCAAGGTCAGTGAGTTCAAGGGGTTTGCAATTCCCAACCAGACTTTGTCAGAAAGTTTCTCAATAGATTCATTTGCTACCACACTGACAAGGTTAACTAGCTTGAAGTTCCTTAGCTTAATATCTTTGGGCATATGGGGACCGCTTCCTGATAAGATCCACAGGCTATACTCACTCCAACTTTTAGACTTAAGCTCTAATTTTATCTATGGTTCAGTTCCACCAGAGTTATCAAGATTGGTGAAGCTTAGTTCCTTGACACTAGATGGCAATTACTTCAATGAAACTGTTCCTGATTGGCTGGATTCCTTGTCAAAACTAACCACTTTGAGTTTGAAGAAAAATCGATTCACGGGTCAATTTCCTTCTTCAATATGCAAAATCAAAACACTAACTGGTATTGCACTGTCTCACAATCAGCTCACCGGAAAGTTGCCTGATTTGCGTACCTTGACTAGCTTGCATGTGTTAGATTTAAGAGAGAACAAATTAGATTCTGATTTACCTGCCATGCCAAAAGGGTTGATCACAGTTCTTCTAAGCAATAATTCCTTCTCAGGAAAAATTCCAGCTCAATTTGGTCAGTTAAGTCAGCTTCAACATCTTGATTTGTCCTTAAATCATCTGACTGGAAACCCTCCTACTACACTATTCTCTTTACCAAATTTAAGCTATCTAAACTTAGCATCCAACAAGTTGAGTGGTTCACTTCCCAGTCAACTCAGCTGTAGCAGCAAACTGGGTTTTGTTGATATTTCCTCTAACAGGTTTGTGGGCAGACTTCCTCCTTGCTTGAACAGTCCTTCAGGTAAGGTAATTGCTAAATCTGGTGGGAACTGCCTATCCATTGACACCAAAAATCAGCTCCCAGAGTCCTACTGTGAGGAAGCAGAGATGGAGGGGAAGCAGACAAGAGGCAGAACAATAGGAGTATTAGTAGCTATTATTGGCGGCGTTGTTCTTGTTATTGGGCTCTTTGTATTTGCGTTTCCCATTTTCTGTAGAAGATACCGCTCCAGTAAGACAACTGAACAAAATATAGTCTCTAAGATCGTGCAGGATACTACACCTGCGGGAGTTCCCTCTGAAATTCTTGCAAATGCCAGTAAGTCTATGTTTTCAGGTTAATTTGTCAGTGTTCCTGATGCAACAATCAAATTTTAGTTTCCGTATCGATCAAACGTGCTTAATCATCAAGCACTGAAGCTTTTCTTTCTGTTCCATTTAGGATTCATTTCTCAAGCAACCAAGCTAGGGACACAAGGAGCTCCCATTTGTCGCGAGTTTTCCCTGGAACAGTTGAAGGAAGCGACCAACAACTTTGATTCATCAGCATTCATGGGTGAAGGCCCGACTGGAAAGGTCTTTCTTGACTCTTCTCTGCCAAATTTCATGCACTTGTCTTTGTTATATTTCAATTAATGCCATACGTATTACACTTTCAGGTTTATAAAGGAAGATTGGAGAATGGAACCTATGTTGCTATAAGGACATTGGCGTTGCTTAAGAAGCAATCAATTCAAAATCTTAGAGTTCGCCTGGATTTACTTTCGAAACTTCACCATCCACATTTGGTTGGTCTCCTAGGACATTGTGCGGATGGTGGACTTGTTGATTCTAGCAGCAACAAAGTCTTCCTTGTATACGAATACATGCCGAATGGAACATATCGTTCGCATTTGTCAGGTTGGTAGGAATTCTTCTGAAACATCAGATCATGTCTCTTTTATCTGTTTCGTGCAAATTTGCCATTTTGACAGAGTGGTTTTCAATGCTTTTAAGCATAATGAGACTTTAGAGCAAACTAGCATCTAACTGTTTTTACATGTTTACAAGCAGAGACTTCTCCAGAAAAAGTCCTGAAGTGGCCAGATAGACTAGCCATTCTAATTGGTGTGGCTAAGGCAGTGCATTTTCTGCATACCGGGGTGATTCCGGGTACTTTCAACAATCGACTGAAGACAAACAACATACTGTTTGATGAGCATCGAATTGCGAAATTGAGCGATTATGGAATGACTATCATCACAGAAGAAATCGAAAGACTTGATGTAAGATGTTGTGCTATGAATTTTGATCTGTAAACTTTTATCTTTAGTTCTGAGTTATCATTCTTACACATCTCTTCTCGGGGTTGTAGGCTAAGGGAGAGGGCACTAAGTTCTGGTATGCTTCTTCCATCCTAAGCATCTTATCTTATAAGACCTGTGTAGAAAGCAATGATAGCCATGTTTGATGCATAAAGACATTAAGAAGTTTGTTTATTCTGGCTGTGAAATTAACTGCAGATTCTGCTACTTATCATTTGGAGATAACCAATTCAAGAGTTTACATTTCTTATGATTCTTGAGTTATAACCGATTCAAGAGTTGACATTTCTTATGATTCTTGAGTTGCTACTATGATGTGCTTAATCTTTTCTTCCATCTCTCCCAGTACTTACAAGATAAACTTAGAGGATGACATCTACAACTTCGGGTTTATATTACTCGAATCCCTCGTTGGACCTATCGTAACCGGAAAAGGGGAAGCATTTCTGCTAAATGAAATGGTAAGCCAAAGTTCTAATAGTTATGAATGTCCAGGCAAGTTCATTTCCAGGTTTTCAGTGTTTCAAACTGCACATTTTGTGGTGAAATTATTGCAGGCATCCTTTGGCAGCCAGGATGGACGAAGAAGAATTGTTGATCCAATAGTTTTAACCACTTGCTCTCAGGAATCATTATCAATTGTGGTTTCTCTAACAAGTAAATGCATATCACCTGAACCATCAAATCGTCCTTCTTTTGAGGATATTCTATGGAACCTGCAATATGCTGCTCAAGTCCAGGCGACAGCTGATTCTGATCGGAAGTCAGATTCCACAAATTAGTGAGAAGCTTATGTACAGTACAGTACTACACAATAGACAAAAATCTTAAAAGAGTTAAATAGTTTTTCTGATAATCCTGTGGAGAAGACATTGTAAAGACACAAGTAGGTATTTCTGTAGCCATCTTTATTGAACTCACTTTACATAGTTCTATTCTTTTTTCTGTATCTCATATATTTACTCCTTCGCCATTAAAGATCTCCAATTTCTTGTTTAGTGTAATTTGCCTAAATATATTTGATTTTTTCCAGCAATTTTAACATTTATATTACAAAATTATTAATTTAAGTCAAATTTAATTAATTTAGTTCAAATTTAAAAATTAAATTATAAGTTGATATAAATAATATTTGATTTTATATACATGTAATGTTTATGTAATATTAAAAATTTCTTAAAAATAAAATTTCCTGAATCAAAAGATTCATGCTTTTAGTCTAAAAAGTCGAACTTTACTTCTTAAAAACCATTTTAAGATTAATGGTGAAATTGGAGCTCATTCCAGTAAACTTAGTAACATAACAAAGACTTGTCGGTGGAATCTAAGCCAACCAAGCTAGAAAACGACACCCTGAGTCCCATACACACGCGCTATCAGTAACCGTGAAGTCCTCACCGACAATGTATGGAGGGAAGAGTCGCTAAACACTCCAGTTGCGCGTGGGGTATTATTGCTCATTAATTACCGTTCATGATTGTTCAAGTCTGCCACGAGACTTCCCTCAAAACAAAGAGCAAACAGAAGAAGAAGAAGAAGAAGAATCCTTGTTCCTACAAAACGGTGAAATCCCATTTGTTAAATAAACCTTACTTCATATAGAAGTCTTATTCTGTTCTTTTTATGTTTATATTTTCGTTACCGGACGTTGTTCTTTCTCAGTGGCTTGCAGCTGTATCTACCGTCTCACACTCTCAAATAGTGCAGAAGAGTGAAGAGACATTTTTTTGTTCACTTGTTTGTCAAGCAGAGCTAAATGTGATGTATATAGTCCTCAAAATTTACTTCCTTTTGTCGTTCTGGGTGGTCTTTGTTAAGTGGATGGTCTGACAGCGTTTGCTTTTGGTGTTTCTGCTTTCTCTATGAGCTCAAAGATTGAAACTTTAGCTGTTTTGAGAGTCTTTTGTTGGGTTGGTTTAATGAGGGGATCTTGTGGGTAGCGTGCATTTATATTTACTTGGATTGTTAAGATGCACACATCCAAAATGCGGTTTCTGAGCTAACTTAAGGCTGTGGTTTCCGTAGATTTGATGCTTGATTCTTGTATGTTTTGTTTGAAGTAGCTTTTTGTGCTTTCTCAAAGCTTAAAGGTTAATCCTTTCCATATTTTTGCGGTATTCACTCTTACAGGTGTACGTACTTAATAGTAGGTCCTGAACCAGATATTTTTATAATTCGATACTAGTTGCTTTCATTGTGCGCAATCATTTATTGTGTGCTATTTCGTCTTTTTGCTTCTATCTCATTCTTGTCTGGATTACTTTCAATTGTTGGATGTATAAACTATGTTCTTTGATGTAGAAAAGCTGAGATTTCTGTTTCAGAAAAAGATTAGTAGTCAAATGGAAGATTAGTTTCTCACACATTGAAACAGTTCGTTGTTCATATTTAGTGTTAGCATTGGATCATATTTTATGTTCCTCGTACTTATTATTCTGCCTTAAGTTCTTACAGGTTTCTTTCTGGAACGTAGGAATTCAGAGATTTTGTTGCTTAACGTTGATTAGCAGATAAAGGTGGTGCTTACATTGACATAGTGAAGGTGTTCATTGAAAAATGGTTCTTGGTCCCGGTGCAAAGGGCAGGAAGAGAGGCTCAGTTCAAGTGAATTATTTGATTCATATTCAAGAAATTAAGCCTTGGCCCCCATCTCAATCGCTCAAATCTCTACGCTCAGTTCTGATTCAATGGGAAAGTGGTGGTCGTTACTCTGGATCTACAAACACTGTTGTTCCTTCTCCTGGATCCATCGCTGGTGACGGGAAGATTGAGTTTAATGAGTCCTTTAAATTGCCTGTGACTTTGACAAGGAAAATTCCTGCCAAAGGCAAGGGTGGTGAAGCTTTCCAGAAGAATGTTGTAGAATTCAACTTATGTGAACCTCGAAGGGATAAAACACAATTATTGGCAACTGCTATCATAGATTTGGCAGATTATGGCGTTATCAAAGAGACTATGAGCATTAGTGTTCCAATGAACAGCAATAGGAGCTTTAGGAACTCATCTGAGCCAATGCTATACTTTAATGTTCAGCGGGTTGATAAGGGTCATGCTGGCCCTTCCCTGAAGGACAATCTGGCAAAAGTAGGTTCACTTGACAAGAATGGAGGAGAATTAGTTTCAACTTTGATGAAAGAAGAACATGTCGAGGAAGCTGAGGTTTCCTCATTCACTGATGATGATGTTTCATCACACTCATCTTTGACTAATGGAAGTTTGCCCTCCCAAAATGCAGAGGTAATTAATGCTATTAATAATGTCATTTTCTTTTTTAATCTTTCTATTCAGTGATGTTACTTATCTGACCTTAGTTTCACATGGCTAATTTGGCTCCTATCAACTTGTGCTGCATTGCTGTCGAAATGATATTTTTCAGTTCATGTGAACCTTGCTCGAATTGATGGATAAGTTGTTACATGCATTATATTCTGCCACTACTCAATATTTTTGGTTGATAATTTCATTGTTGGGGCTATAAATAGAAACAACCTCTTGTGGATCTGTGACAATTCCTAATAATTCCTTTGCTTGGCATCATAAAGCTACCCTTCTTGTTACTTGCAGAATGGTCCAGACAGTTTGCTAGAGAAAAAAGGAAGAGTTAGCAAGGATCATAACATAGGTCAAAAACTTGGATGTGAAGAAAACCTTGCACCACCACAAAATTCTGATGAAGGTTCATGTGCTGTTTCTCTCTGAATTTATATTCTGATTTTTGGCTCACAGTAAACATTAGTGCTTCTGTCTTGAACTCCCCTGACTGTAGTTCACTGTTAATCCAAAACTATGATGCAGTTCAATGTGTTCATTCTTCTTCCTCACACTATACTTATGAAGATACAAGGGAGGAGGACAATACAAGCACAATAGATGGAAGACATCTAGATTTGGAGCTGGAGGCTCAAGAAAAGGTTCCTAGCTTCAGATGCATTACTGAATTCAATGCTGAACACAACAGTAAGCATAATACATCAGGTTATTTTTCAGATGAGTATGAAAATCCTTTGAAGGCAAGCAAGCATAGTTCTATAAGTTATGATCTTCCAGTAAATGAAAAAGATCGTGGCAAATATCAGGGTGCTGAAAATTGTTCTTTGGAGGATAATACTGAGGGAAGTACACCTGTTTATTCCACCAAGAACATGATTGAAAAGGAACATTGGGAGAATGAAAACAAAACTCCAGATTTGGAAGAGGAAAAGGTTTCCTTTGATAATGAACCTGTGCATAACTTTGCTCAAGTTTCTACCATATATGATGGCTCAATCGAGAGTGACTCACACTCTTCCATAACAGTAGCTGGAATGAAGGAGAATCACCCCAAAATCGATAGATTAAAGCAAGTAAAATCTGTTAGATCACCATCAGATTCTGCCAGGAGCAGCAGAAATCAGCACAATGAAGTCAAGGAAGCTACTGCCACAGCAGATGCTGACAACAGTGCAAGGAATGCTATACTTAATGACCCAAAAAATGCAAAGGTTTATCCAATGAATACCACAAGTACCCATATGGAAGACAGAATCCAGCAACTGGAAAACAAAATAAAGATGCTTGAGGGAGAGTTGAGAGAAACTGCTGCTATTGAGGCTGCTCTTTACTCGGTTGCTGCTGAGCATGGAAGTTCCATGAGTAAGGTTCATGCTCCAGCTAGGCGCCTCTCCAGACTTTATCTTCATGCTTGTAGAGAAGATTCTCAAATCAGACAAGCTAGTGCTGCTAGAAGTGCTGTATCAGGACTGGTTCTAGTTTCCAAAGCATGTGGAAACCATGTCCCTAGGTATTCTAAAATCTAATGTTGTCAAGCATTTCATTTTCGTGTTTTAAGTTTGCAAAATCGGTTAAAAGAAGTACTTAGATCTGTGATTAAGTAGTTTTAGGTAGATTTCTAGCCTCGTGGTTGGAAGCTTAAAGAATTTATACCTTACTTTCATCTTGTCAAATTACAAAAAAACGATAGACTAACATATTGTTGAGGACTCATGTTTCTGGACTTGCAATTATAGGTTGACATTTTGGTTATCGAACTGTGTTGTTATGAGAGCAATTATTTGTCAAGCAATCAGTGATCAAGAGCTAAAGCTTCCTGCAACACCATACATGGATAAAAATGTTGGTGCAGAAGGAAAGAGTGTTAAATCAACTTCTTTAAAATGGAAGACTTCAGCCAGCCAAACGAACAAGAATGATTCTTATGGAGATTTTGTTGATTGGGAGGACCCTCATAAACTTGTGTCATGCCTTGAAAGAGTTGAGGCTTGGATCTTCACTCGAATTGTTGAATCCATCTGGTGGCAGGTCCTATTTTCTTTTCTTCATCCACTCTTTTTATTGTTAATGATTTAAATCACCAACTTGTATCTTACTTTTGAAGGAAACTTAATGACTGATTTTATGTTCCTATTGTCTCTCCAGACTCTTGCACCAAACATGCAATCTGCTGCTACAATGAACAATCTAGGAAGAACATCCAATCCAGGTGATGAAGACCAAGTAAACTTTTCACAAGACCTTTGGGAAAAGGCTTTCAAGGATGCCTGTGAAAGACTTTGTCCTGTTCGAGCTGGAGGGCACGAGTGTGGCTGCTTGCTAGTTCTAGCCAGACTGGTAAACAACTAAATTAGTTGTAGCTATGATCAATTTACTGATGAGTTGCTTGGTTATCTAATGATACCAACCTAATGGCTACCTTTTTCATGTTAATCTTTGTGTAGATAATGGATCAATGCATGGCTAGGTTAGATGTGGCAATGTTCAATGCCATTCTCCGGGAATCGGCTGATACCATCCCAACAGATCCGGTGTCTGACCCCATTAGTGATCCAAAGGTTCTTCCCATCCCAGCTGGAAGATCAAGTTTTGGAGCTGGTGCTCAGCTGAAGAATGTGGTGAGGAATGAATACTTAATAAGACAGCTTACCTTAGTATTCATTGATTTTGCATCACAAGCTGCTGCATTTATGATATTTCAATTTGTTAGTGAGGACGCATTCTGATACATATCAGGACCTGCAAACACATTTTCCGTTTTATCTTTGTTGCATTCTACACTTAAATTTTTTGTCTAACTTGCAACTAAGGTATGGTGATACTTTTTTTAGGTTTTCGAATGATAATCTGGTCCTAATGTGGGTTCATTAATCAAGTAATCATCTCCCCTTATCTTTTTCTGAAAGCAGATTGGAAGCTGGTCAAGATGGCTGACTGACGTATTTGGTATGGATGATGATGGCTTAGTTGACAAGGAAAAAGATGAGGATAATGAGAGTGAAGACACATCTTTCAAATCTTTTCATCTCCTAAATGCTTTGAGTGACCTGATGATGCTTCCGAAAGATATGCTCTTAAGTAAATCCGTCAGGGAAGAGGTTTTTGAAACTGGCTCCAGCTCTCTTAGTCAATCTTAATTTGATATCAAAGTATGTTGCAAGCTTTATTTACAAAGCTAGATTTCTTTTTACCTTTTGGTTTCAAGGTATGCCCGCAATTTGGTGCACAAGTAATCAAGAGAGTTCTTGATGCTTTCGTCACAGATGACTTCTGTCCTGACCCTATTCCTGATATTGTGCTTGAAGCCCTGGACTCTGTGGTCAGTCACATTCCTTGTCTACCAGCTTATTTTACTTATGTAAGATATAATTTCCTTAACCTGTGTCTGTGTAAATTGGGTTTTCCATCAATTGTCTTGTTCTTGTTTCAATATAGCATACTCCGGATGCGGTGGAGGATTTCATCACAACCATTCCGTGCACCGCAGCTCCGGCAGTATACTTGCCACCTTCAGCTACTTCAATTGCTGCAACTATTGGAGAGTCTGGAGGCCAACATCAGTTGAGAAGAAGTGGATCTTCAGTTGCTAGAAAGTCGTATACCAGCGACGATGAGCTTGATGAATTAAATTCCCCTTTGACTTCAATTTTCAACGACAACTCCCAGCCGGCAAAGCTCAAATGGAAGTCCAAGGAAATCGGTTATCAGAATGCGATTAGATATGAGCTTCTCAGAGAGATATGGATGAAGAGTGAGTAGTCCTATATAGCAAATGTACTTGTATATTGTGGAGTTGTGAATCTGTACTCAAATTTTGGTGCTTTACCTTCTCTTGTATAAAAGGCAAGTCTTGTAACTTTAGGGAGCAACCCTCTGGTTGAAATATAAGTCCATTATCAGGATGTCAAATGGATCAGTAACCGTTTCATTAAGGTGTCAAGGGGTAGAAGATGATGCTGGGCTAAGCAACGAATTGGGCTGAATCCACAGCTAAAGTGACATGATTTTCTTAAGTTGTTTTGGTCAACCGAACTGGTTCAAGTAAAAGTAACGTTTTGATTCCAGCTGGACCAAACAGACCTTCTAGAGTTCAAATCCGGCCCTAAACTTGGTCAATTCAAATTTTTGTATAGGGTATGGAGTATGGACAGCCATTGCCGCAAAAATTGTTTCCTTTGATGAAAAAAAGGAACAGAAAAACTCATACAGTTGTCATACATTCCATTCCAGTGTTCTTTGCTCTTAAAATTATCCTATGAACACACATACTTCCGTTGCATCTAACTCACAACTAAAACTCAAAACATCGAAAGATTCAAAATTGCTAAGGAAGCCCAACACTTTCCTCACTTATATATATATTTACTGCCATGACTGCAACTAAACTAAGGCAGTCACCAGTTACCATCAAAGAAACAGATCAAGCAGCCAGCTTTGGAGAAGAACTAATAGCATTAATATGCTTCAAGCGTAGTGCTGCCAACAAGCCCTGCCAGGTTTCTGCAGGTGTACCCTTCATTTGAAAGTCCAGAAGTTTCTTTTGTTTCCTGTAGTAATCTTCCAATGCCTTGCCCTGATGGATAACAAATTGTCAGCTATATCTCTCCCACAAGCCAAAACTTGCCAATTCCAAGGGCGAAGATGAATCAGGAAATAGGGGTCAAAGGTAATAAACACAATTCAAGTGCTTAAAAGTTTGAAATAAGGCGGACAAGAAATAATTTAACAAGGTCATGAAGTTAAACCAAAAAGATAAACAACCACAGTAATGAAACTGACAGCAGCTGATTTGAGCAAAGATAAAGAATATAATTCTTAGAACCTGTTCTGCATATAACCGGAACTTTTCCTTCAAAGCAGCCCCTGCATCAGCAGCAATAGAGGCACCTCCTGAACTACCCATGCTAAGGAAATTCCTGCTCGCCATTTGCTCCTCACCACACTTAAAATTCACAACCAGATCAATATCCGTAATTTGATCAAGGATCTCCTGCAAGAAAATCCATAGTGACAACGTCAATGTCATTCCGTGTTACAATAACAATCTACACGCATGATGATCCATGAGAAAAGCATGAGTGTTACAGCTTGGACTCTAGTACGGGGAATGCCATCCAAAATGAAGCCAGTTTCACCCTTGCGGTATCCTTCTTCAAGCCTCTTTGAGAGCAACCCAAATAATACATCTTCAGGCACTAGCTTTCCTTCATTGACAGCCTTCGCAATCTAAACCCGAAAAGAGTTTAAAACAAAACAACCCAACAAAACATTTCACACGATCTGAATATATTCAATCAGAACGTTTTAAAAAGCCAAAAACAGGAAAACAAATATCGCAACTTTAAGAAAAACCCAAAACCAAATTGAAGAAAAGAACAAAAAGGAACCTCTTTGTACACAGATGAATGAGGGTTAAGCTCTTGTCGAAGAAGGGTACTCATGGAAATGTGAGGAACTTCAAGAAGCGTAGAGAGCTTCTCAGCGTACACGTGCTTTCTAGCTCCAGGTTCACCGATCAACACCCACTGCACTCCCCTTACCCATTTCGATCCCGCCTTTGATTCAAGGCTGGCCTGCAGCCACCCCGCGTCTGTTCGGAGTTGTCCGTTCCCTTCTTCTGCTTCGGAGAAATATTCGTCGTCGTCGTAGTCGTACTGGACCGCAGCCGCCGATCCGAAGGTCCGTCCTTTGGATATGCAGCGACCGAGGCGACAGAGTGCTGACGGAGCGCCTGAAAACCGGAATCGGGTCAGCCCGGACATGGCGGCGGCGACAATAGAGAGAAGGCGACAATTTGGCGAAGAGAGCAAAAGAGGGGTTTCGAGTGGTGAAGAAAGTGAGGTTTTAAGGGAGGCGACAAAGTCAGCAAGGGTGATAGGGTTCTTGAAATGCCACTTGTTGGATGCTTAATTACGAAAATGACAGTTTTCTGACATTTTACACTTGTCCGGCAATGGATGGCTTTTAGAAAAGTTTCACAGATTCGCATGATTTACATGTCGTAGATATTGTTTCACTTGACCTTAGCCGGTTAGCCCACGTCGGACACGCGACGTTCACAAGAATTGTGGAAGCTGACTGCTTCAAAGCTTGACACGTGGATTTAATGTTTTTGGAGCAAATTTTAGCCACTTAACGAAAAGAGTGGCGGAAAATGAAAGAAACAGGAATAGGGATGACAAAAGGGCCGGCCAGCCCCAAGTCAACGGTCAGGTTGGGTCTCCCTGCAACGCATGCAATGCAAACAATGTCGTTTAAATTCGAGTTGGGTTTGGGCCAGGCCGCTTCTTGCTATGTTGCGCAGGTCGGGTTCGCGCTCGGCAACTTTTGGCCTAGTAGGAAAGAAATTTATATTAAATGAGTAAATTAAAAAAATACATATCATGATATGGGAATAATATTTTCCTGAGTAAGATTTTTAGATTCTAAATACGGGTATGACTATCGTATTTATTTTTGAAATTGAATATATATATATATATGTATTTTATATAACTTAATTTTACATTACAATAGAAAAATAAATATTTCAAAGAACATTAAATTATTACACTGTAAAATATAGCCTATTAACAACTTTTCACGGTTAGTATGCCTGTATGCGAAAACAAACTTCTTTACATCAATAAAGAGTAACAACAAATAGCAATGTTAATGGGTCGGGTCCGGGTAGATTATGGGTTAGGTGGCCCATGACTCGACTAGTGGTTCGATGGGCCGGGGTAGGTTGACTCTTGACCTCCGACCCGTCGAACCACTTACCGGGCCAACCTGGCCCATTTTATATAAATTTTTTAAAAAATGTAAAAAACAATGTCGTTTTTGAAGTAATGGTCGGACACAAATGTGAATGAGATTGGAATAGTGAATATGAATATGTAAGTCTGGCATTCAACATATATATTGAGAATCACTTATTTCGTCAAATTCACATTCAATGAGCAATTCCAATATATATTTCATGCATCAAATGCCTCGGATAGTCAATATCCAGAATCAACACAATCACATTCACATAATAATTCAATACACTAATTTAAAGCAAACAATTAATCAAGTGAGACCATTTAGATCACTCACAGTACGCTCCAGATTAGCAATTGCTTCCATTATCTGGAAACGTCTGGATGCGGACGTTCTATCCTGTATCAACTTATGCAATACACATATTGCACACATATTAATTAATTTCACAATCACATAAACATTCAATTGTACATATATGTATAGGTGTAATGTATAATGCATGCTCAATTTGACTATTCCGGGTATGTTTCCTTAATTACGTCTCTTGATCATTCAAACCTTACAATTTGTATGTGTCTAGCTTATTCTTAAGTTTACATCTCAAGAACACTTGGTTATGCTAATATCATAATTCAATTACTCGACATTTCTTTTCTAGCATTATAAACTCTCATAATATCCAATTCTCATTCACCTTTACTTGATACACATTACTCATCTCCTTACGATCATATTAACATTTCTAAGAACACTTTTATATCATTAACAACTCATAACTTCCGAATTGATATACATTCATATATCATATCTTGCAAAACTTGATCTTCCTAAGTTCATCAATCAATTATTCACCTTTTTTGGATCACATTATCTTTTATAGGATCACTTTTATTCTTATAACACCTCCAAAAATTCAGATCTGAACACTTGGTAAACAACAATCCATTCTTAGTGAATTTAGATGACAATGAACTTTGGTGGAGAGGAAGGACAATGTGTGAGGAGTTTGTGGTTCAAATTTCAAGTCAATCGGAGGTCCGGAGAAGAAGTTATAGCCAAAAGAGTGAAGGGTGTCGAAAGTTGTCAAATAGCAGTGCTCCTCTTCTATCACGATCGTGCAACACTTGACAATCCCTCTTTGACACGATTGTGCGACTCCCCAATGTTACTCTCTCTCACAATCGTGCACTCCTTTATTTAAGCATCATTCCAGGTTTTCTTTCAAAATAAAATTTTGGGTCAATCTTATATGGAATTTTGACAAGGAAAATGAAGTATTTAGGCAGTAAATTCTTCTAAACAAATGTTCCCATATATCTTAAGTTTCTAATGACTCCAATTTCGTGCATTTTGGTTCAGTATTATGAAAATTATACTCAAAATATTACAGACTATTCCCAAACCGTGATAGCACACAATATTTAACTTCAAGCCAAATTTGGAAACTTTTAGAGACATAATTCAAGTTCGATTCCTTCATGAAAAATATAGCCATGTCTCTAGTTTAATCTAAACTTAAAATAATCCCATTTTGATATCTACAGATCAAGATATGGCCAAAATACAGATGCATGTTCAGTGAAAATGTTACAGCTAACATACTCCAGAAATTTTTCTTTCACTTTTGCATATTTTCATCTCCTATATGTTACATTCAAACCATCTTATACATAGTTCATCAACTCTACATCATTTCCTCTTCATTCTCACCTAAATTTCAACTCAATATCATTCATAAACAAATTATAGTCCATGATTGATCATGAACACTAAAAATAGAACATTAACGTATACATATATTCATCAAATTTCTGAACACATTCTACGCCACTATCATAATCATTTACCACTAACTATCATCATATATGCTTCATTAATAAAGCCATGAAGATCAATAATGATACACTTACTTGATTAGCTCAAAACTTTTTCAAAAATCATCATTTAACCCTAGCCTCCAAGCTTATACTATCATTAACTCTTCTAGGAGGAATAGGTTAGGTTTTTGGTTGCAAGATGAAGAGATAGGAAAGGTCTTGAAGAAACAAAGTAAAGGAAAGCAATATCTCAACGTGATGAGAGTGAGGGTGAGAAGATCGTGAGTGAAGAAAATGAAAAAGATGAAAACAAGAGCATACACGTGAAAGACAAAGCAAAGATGGTCTTTCAAATGTAAATAACGTGGGTTTAATGATTGGTCAGTGTCATGACACTTACCACATAAAAATCAAAATAACATCTTTTACTAATGGTACTCAACACCATTAATCTCTAGTCTATTTGTCACCCAATTTCTAATCTAATTGTGACCCAATTTTCAACGACATTTGTCATTAAATCTTAATGTCACATATCAATAATTTCTACTTCCATTTATCAATTGTCTTGCTACTTGGTATTTTTTCCTAGTGCAAAAATACCTATAATTTCATAATTTTCTTAAATTTTACCAAAAATTCTAAATCACTACTTATACACGTCAACTCAAATTTTAAGACACATAATCCATAATTCACATTATAATCATATTGAAACAATCATTTATACCCGGAAAGTGCCAAATGAGTGCATAAACAAATCATTGTAATATGTGTAATAATCAAATTCATGTGTGTATATGCTAGCATTATGTATGAATACGAAATGCATTTTCCTAATCTTCTCATTGATATGTCTCATGTACAGTATTCTAGGATTCTAACCCTTAGCACGGGAAAACGGAATGTTACAATTCCCTCCCCCCTTTAATAAAATTCGTCCTTGAAGTTCTTATCTAAATCATCAAAAGGTAGGGGCAATGTTTCCTCATATGCTCCTCTGTTTCCCATTTAACTACGTCTCTCAAATAATTTCTTACAATTGACTATTGTCAATGGAATCAATCGGTCTTTCAATTACTTATTCAAATACCACACTATCTCAACTGGTTTCTCAATATATTATATATATATATATATATCATACTACTCGCAAGTTTCACTTCCTGTGCCGACAATACATCTATGTCAGATCATATCGATATTTCTTAACATACTCCTATATAACATAGTGTGAATCTGATATAACTTTGTTGGTAAGATTAACTTAAGTTAATGGTCCTATGCTCTCAATAACTTCATATGGACCAATACAATTCGAGCTTTGTTTATCCTTTTTCCTAACCTGAGCACACCTTGTCAAGGTGATACTCTCATAAACATTTCATCTTTCGCTTGATAACTCACTTCTCTTCAATGTTAATACACTTAACTCTTATGTCAATCTCACTATATTCCATATTTTCAGTGTTGAACCACCTAATTCATTCGTCTTTCTTGAGTCACTTAATTTACAGATCAATTTCACTTATCAACAGCATCTCAGATCAATTCTAGCCTTCATCTGTTTTATGCCTTATTCATCCCAATATAAAGGCGGACGACTCTTTCTGTCATATGACGCCTCATACGGTATTCTAATAATATCACTGTGATAATGATTGTTATGCTTAAAGTCAATTAAAACTATACATTGACCTCTTGTTCCTATGAACTCCAAAATACAAGCTTTAAGCATATCTCTAACAGTTAAGACTGTTGGCAACTCATACCTGCAGTCACTTATTTCTACATCCTTAGTCGTTAAATGTTATTTCGGCATATTCCCACTAGGATGTATAGCATAGGTTGTTATTTGTGCTTTCTCTAATAATCTCTTTACTCATTCATCTTTATCGGATACACATACTTCTTATTTCAATCACAAGGTATCATTTTCTAATTCAAACTCAGAATTTGGATTCACTTTCAATTTCTCAATAAGATTCACAAATTCTGGATCCTCAATTTGGGCTTTGTTAATTCTTTCATGTGAAATTGATCTTAAATTCAATAGCTAATAATACTTTGATTTGCCCAAAATTCAACTCAACGTTCTATGCTTTTTATTACACTAGGTTTGGTAACCTCAATATCTAAATTTATTCTACACTGCTATTGGATTTTCAGTTGAATGTATCAGATTACAACACTAGCTTTACTTGAAAATACTCATTTGTACATCATAATCTTCAAGTAACTCTATCCATTGGCTCAGTCTCGTATTCAATTCTTTCAAACTCAATAATTACCTCAAACTTTAATGATATGTATATTTATATATATAGATCTGAAATGTTTCACTGTACATATAAATATATAATGTCTCTAAGCTCGCAAAGCAATTACTATTGCAGCAAATTCTAAATCATATTCTAAATAATTTAATTCGTGAGACTTTAACTATCTCCATGCATATGAAATCACTTTATTATGTTGCATTAGCTTTCACCCTAATCTCTGATGTGAAACTTCATTATATACTACATAATCTCTAAATCCAAACGATATAATTAACATCGGTATTATAATTCCTCAAAATTCTTTTTACATTTATCAGTCATACGATTTATATGTTTTTCCTCAGACATTTTTGTTAAAGGGCTAAGATCAGTTAAAACTCCTTAACAATCTCTGGTAGTATCCAATATACTATTAATTCTATAAAACTCCGGATCCAACATATATATTCCTCTGAGTTTCTCACTTCTTCATTACCTCTATTTTCTTTGGGTCACTCAATATGTCATGTTTAGATACTATACGACTCAACATATTATTTGATTAATCTAAGATTAACTCTTATTTAACTTGGCATATAATTGTTTCTACCTTCATGATATGTAAGATTTACCTCAAGTATTCAAAATATTATTCTAAACTTTTCGAATACATTCAATATATCATCTATGATCATAATCACTAATTGATCCAAGCAAAGTTAGGACACTTTATTCTTCAATACTACAATACTGTCGGAGGCATTTGTTAACTCCAACAGATATTGCCAAAACTCAATATGCTTATGATTAGTTCTCGTAATTCCTTAAGTAACCAATTTCTCAAATGAGGTAATATTATCTCATGTTATTTTCAGTTTCCCAATTTACTTCTTTTCTCGAATGATTTTGTCCATTCATTTGATTTCCTCTGATTTCTCATTGACTTATTATAATGTTTGTTCATTCATACTAGTTTCTTCACACATTTCAATTTATTTACTATCTTAACTTCCTGAGTTGATAACATATTCATCAAATCTGATTTGTATCTCCTGAACATATTTGCATAGAATATAGTGTGGACCTAAGTTCTCCTCACATTAGCAATAGTGTCACCTCAAGTTCAATAATTCAATCACGTAGTTGGATGCTTTACATCAAACAAAATATATATACTCTCAATAGCGTATTCTACCTAATGCCTGAGTCTCAGTTAGAAACGAGACTCCAATATTCACTTTTGATTTGTTCCATCATCGTTCATTCTTAGAAGTAAACCATTTGGTCTACTTAACCTAATTCGGTTATCAAAATCTTCGTTCTGACCGATCTGATCTTGATGATTGCACAGACTGCTCTTTCTAAGTTTATTTCCTTGAATAGGAAGATCTAATGAGGTTACAGGTTATGTGAAGAGAAATGGGCTGTAACGTATAATATATAATTTTATATTTACTTATTTTCAAAAATCGTAATAATAAAATTTTAAAATAATGATAATGTATTTATTTTATTAATATTATTTTTTACATATTTCATGTTTATTATCAACAAATTCTCAAATAAATACGTACAAGTGAAGCATAAATTTATATCTATAACTCATTCTGTAAGGTTACATAATTTAGTCATAAAGTCGTATAATTGTAACTTATTTGATATAATTACATAATTTAATTATAAAATTGCAACTATAACTTATTTTATATGGTTACATAATTTAATTATAAAGTCATACTTATAATTTATTTTGTATAATTACGTAATTACATACTACTATGTAATTATGTGGAACACACGGCAAGCCGTTGAACAACAATCCAAGTGTCCAACACAATGAAATGGTGAACACACGGCAAGCCGGTGAGGGTGGCACGGATTCAGCGGCGTAGATTGACGGTGGACTAATGGAGGACTGAAATATACTAAACAGAGCAATGGAAATTAAACCAGAAAATAGGCAAGCGAAATGACGATTTCATTTCATTTCATGGAATTCCAATACAAAACAGGAAAACACCAATGTTTCTCAAGAAAAGGGGGTTGAGAAGGATAGAACGGTACAACAGTACCAGTAAGAAAGAAGAAGAAGACGCCCAAAGGACAATGACAAATTGTGTGTCTCGCTCCTATGCCCTCCTCTGTTTATAACATAATTACATAACAAAATCAGAATATTTTGTAGGTGGCTGTCTGTCACGAGTTGGATGTTGGCGTGATTCAGCAGCTGTGGAGTGATCCCTAGTGTAATCAGAATATTTTGCAAGTGGCTGTCTGTCACGAGTTGGATGTTGGCGTGATTCAGCAGCTGTGGAGTGATCCCTAGTGTGAGTGTGAGTCGAGGATGGGCTTGGGCTTGGGTCCATGACATTACCCCCACCATCGAAGGAAACCTTGTCCTCAAGGTTAGCGGTGTCAACAAGAGGATCAAGCAGCGGCAATGGAATACTTTGTGTCGTAGGGTCACCCATACACTTTTTCAAGACTGAAACATGAAACACAGGATGAAGTCGAGAAGACGACGGTAGGTCCAACTTGTAGGCGACATTCCCAATTTTCTGAAGCACGCAAAAGGGTCCAAAGTACCTCTGCCCCAGCTTTTGATTACGGTGTAGACGAAGTGAAACTTGGCGATATGGCTGTAATTTAACAAAAACGCAATCACCAACCTGAAACGAAACATCGCGCCGATGTTTGTCGGCTTGGTTCTTCATCCGGACTTGGGCCTTGAGCAAATTAGCCTTGAGTTGCTGCAGGATGAGATCGCGGTTGGCCAATTCAGTGTCGATTTCAGACAGCTTGGCAGTACCTGGTACATAGCGAAAAAGGGTCGGTGGATCACGACCGTACAAGGCCCGAAAGGGAGTCATGCCGACAGACACATGATGGGCGGTATTGTACCAATATTTGGCCCAAGGAAGCAGCTTAACCCAAGTATGTGGCGAATCCGATGCCTAACAGCGCAAATACATTTCGAGGACTTTGTTGACAACCTCGCTTTGGCCATCGGTCTCAGGGTGATAAGCCGAGCTAAGAGCACGAGTAGTTCCCTGCAAACGGTTCAGCTCCTCCCAAAAAGAACTAAGAAATAATGGATCACGATCGCTGATTATCTTAGAGGGAATTCCATGAAGTTTAACAATACCATGCAAGAACACATCCGCAAGTTTCACAGCAGTAAAATTATTTGATAAAGCGAAGAAATGTCTATACTTGGACAAGCGATCAACAACAACCAGAATAACGGTCTTACCGAAAGAGGGAGGCAGCCCAGTGATGAAATCCATGGTAATTTCCTCAAAGACTTGAGTCGGTAATGGGATGGGCTGTAACAGTCCGGCTGGTGACAATTGAGAGGACTTCATTGTTTGGCAGATCAAACACTCGCGTACAAAACGCTGAACATCCTTGCGTATAGAGACCCAATAAAAATTGGCAGCAACTCGGTGATAGGTACGAGTAATACCCGCATGGCCTCCAATAACAAAACTATGAAATTCCGTAAGAATAGAATGACGAAGTTGTGCACAATTAGGAACGACTAATCGATGTCGGTAAAAAAGAAGGCCATCATGGACTGTGAAGGACTAGAAATCAGGATCATGTTCTAGTACCTTGGTGTGGATTTGTAGTTCTGGATCAGAGGAGTTCAACCTGCGAAATTCAGCGATGCGCTCAAACTGGGGAACTGAAAAGGCTAAGAAGCAATCTGTCGGGACCCGAGAAAGAGCATCAGCAACAGTATTTTGCTTGCCGGGACGATACAGAACCTCAAAATCATACCCAATCAGTTTATACAGCCAATGTTGCTGCTCCGGAGTTTGTATACTCTGTGCAGTGAGATTTTTTAGAGCCCTCTGGTCAGTGATAATCGAGAAACGTCGACCTAGAAGATATTGTTGCCACTTCCCGACTGCCTAGGTGATGGCGAACATTTCACAGTGGTAAGCAGGGGCAGTCTGCATACGAGGAGATAATTTATAACTATAATAGGCTATCGGCTTACCCCTTTGAGTCAGAATGGCACCAATGCCAGTACCAGATGCGTCGGTCTCAATAACGAATGCACTCGAAAAATCGGGTAATGTCAGCACCGGAGCGTTGCTAAGTGCAGTCTTCAACTGTTCAAAGGCCAATTGTTCAGCAGTGCCCCAAACAAAGCTATCCTTCTTGAGAAGGTCGGAAAGAGGCGAAGCTATACGAGCAAATCCCTTGATAAAGCGACGATAATAGCCAGCAAGGCCCAGGAACCCTCGTAGACTTTTAACTGAAGAAGGAGGTGACCATGATTGGACTGCCGCAATCTTGGTCGGATCAACTCGTAACCCATCCTTGGCAACAATATGGCCCAAGTATGCAATCTGCTCTTGCCCAAACACGCATTTGCTACGTTTAGCGACCAATTGATTGGCGCGCAAGACCTCAAAAACAGTCACAAGGTGTGTCTTATGCTCCTCCAAAGACCGACTGTATACCAGTATATCATAAAAAAAAATCAGCACAAATCGTCTCAAGTATGGCTTAAATATGTTGGTCATGGTGGCCTGAAATGTTGATGGTGCGTTGGTGAGACCAAATGGCATAACGAGGAACTCATAGTGACCCTCGTGTGTGCGAAATGCTGTCTTGAAAACATCTTCCGAACGGACTAGGATTTGGTGAAACCCGGCAAGGAGATCCAATTTCGAGAATACTTGTGCCCCAAACAGTTCATCAAAGAGTTCATCAGCTATCGGGATCGGAAATCGATCGCAGATTGTGATGGAGTGAAGAGCCCGGTAATCCACACAAAAACGTCAAGAACCATCATTTTTCTTCACCAAAAGGACCGGAGATGAATAAGGACTGATGCTATGTCGAATAATCCCATCACGTAACATGGTGGAGACTTGCCTCTCAATTTCTTGCTTCTGATAATAAGGGTATCGATAAGGCCGCACATTCACTGGTTTTGCCTCTGTAGGGGTATGAATGGCGTGATCTGTAGGACGTGGTGGAGGTAGCTTCGAGACTGGTCGAAAGACATCCGAGAACTGCTCAAGTAAGGGATCAAGTGCAGGTATAGGAGCAGATGTAGCAATCTCATGTTGGAAATTAATCTGAAGACTAAAATAGGCAGCCACCGAACCCACATCGATGCAACGCCGTAAGGAGTTCAGCTGTATCTCGGTCGGATTGTTAGCCTGAATCCCATGCCAGTACACAGAGTGGCCCTTAGAAGTGAAGTGAAAAGAGCAATCAGCATAATCCGTTATGGTCGGTCCCAAGGTAGCCAACCAAGCCACACCCAAAACAACATCAGACCCATATAAGGGTAATACGTAGAAATCAGTTGAAATCTGTGTCCCCTGAACAATTAAAGGAATATCACAAATCTTACCCTCACAATGGAGAGCATCGCCATTCCCGACAAGAACTTAGCAGTGGAGTCCACCTGAAAACCCAGATATTTAGCAACCCGACTTTGAATGAAGTTGTGGGTACTCCCTCCATCTAGAAGAATCTGAACTGGATGTCCGAAAATATGACCCATAAATCGAAGGGTGGCCGGCGATTGACAACCAGAGAGGGCGTTGTAGGAGATCATCGTGTGGGAAGAGGGATCGGAGGGTGGGACGCTGGCGGCAAGTGGAGGTGGGAAGCCGACGTCGTGCGATTCCTGTGAGGTGGGCGACTCCGGCGACGGCAGGGTGGGTGATGCAGGGGGCTGTGGTGGTAACTCTTAATCTGTGTTGGAACCATCGTCATCAAGGAGGAAGAGCTCTGGTTTAACACATTTGTGCCCCCTAACAAATTTATCATCACAATAAAAACACAGCCCAAGTTCTCTTCTCTTTTGGGCTTCAGCCTGAGTCAAACGCCTGGCAGTGGGCCTTGGAGCTTCAGCAGCATTCATGGGCCGTACAGGAGTAGCTAGAGGGGTTAGAAGTAACCCCGGGCTAAAACCCCGTCGTTCCGTGAAGCCCGTCCCTTTAACCAACATTTTGCGAGTCTCGGCGAGTTTAGCCTCCTGTAAACGAGCCAAACTAATAGCATGATTAAGAGAAGTGGTCTAAAGGATAATACCTCGGCCTTAATGTCTGCCCGTAACCCAGAAACGAAACAATCAACAAAAAATGAACCCGACAAGCCCACAGTCTGATTTGCCAAGGTTTCGAAGCGACTTTGATACTCTTCAACGGTTGTTGTTTGTTGTAACTTGGCCAAGAGCCCTTGAGGGGGTTCGAGATCGGTGTGTTTAAATCGTTCGATCATGGAGCGGGTGAAGTTGGCCCAACAAGACAGTTGTCGATTGCATTTCATCCACTGATACCGTCGGCGGGCCTTGCCTTTAAAATGGAAGGCTGCCACGGTGATGCGCACTGTATCTTCAGTTTTGTAAAACTCGAAGAACTCCTCGGCGTTAAATATCCACGACTCCGGATTAGTGTCGTCGAACCTTGATAAATCAACTCGCGCTGGTTTCGGTTTAAACGGAAATTCCTCACCGTCAGAGTCATACCTGACTTGACGATGGTTGCCGCCTGTCCGCGATGACTCGGGGTTATCGATGGTGAAAGCAGAGCCGCTACTGTTAGCTGGCCCCTGAGGCAAAATCTTCTCCTTCAAAAGCTGACCCAAGTGAACCAACTGATGAGTAATGTCCTCCATTTGCTGCTGCATAGAACTAATTGTGGATTGAAGGGAGGTCGTTGCTGTGGCCTGAGTTGCGACGTCGGAGCTGAGTTTAGAGACGGCTGTGTCAAGTTTGGTGAGGCAGGTTTCGTCGGCCATGGGAGGGGAGAAAAAATTACTCTCAATGAAAGCACCAGATGAAATATACTAAACAGAGCAGTGGAAATTAAACCAAAAAATAGGCAAGCGAAATGACGATTTCATTTCATTTCATGGAATTCCAATACAAAACAGGAAAACACCAATGTTTCTCAAGAAAAGGGGGTTGAGAAGGATAGAACGGTACAGCAGTACCAGTAAGAAAGAAGAAGAAGATGCCCAAAGGACAATGACAAATTGTGTGTCTCGCTCATATGCCCTCCTCTGTTTATAACATAATTACATAACAAAATCATAATATTTTGTAGGTGACTGTCTGTCACGAGTTGGATGTTTATAACATAATTACATAACAAAATCAGAATATTTTGCAGGTGACTGTCTGTCACGAGTTGGATGTTGGCGTGATTCAGCAGCTGTGGAGTGATCCCTAGTGTAATCAGAATATTTTGCAGGTGGCTGTCTGTCACGAGTTGGATGTTGGCGCGATTCAGCAGCTGTGGAGTGATCCCTAGTGTGAGTGTGAGTCGAGGATGGGCTTGGGCTTGGGTCTATGACAAGGACAAACCAACGAAAAGCAGAGGATGACAGTGGCAGTGAGCGACGGCAATAGGTGACGACAGTAAGCTATAAACGACAATAGACATTGTGAGTGTGCGACTGTGCAAGGGGTGACCAAGAGGGCTGTGTTGTGGCGGTGTGAGTCCTATGAGAGATAGAACAAATGCATTTGTGCCACCGGTGATAGCGAAGGCTATGGCGGTGTAAAGGTGTGGTTGGAGTGCTGACAAGTCTTAGTGACCTCTCTTCAACAATTAAGTCCCTAAATGTTCATTGTGGTTTTTAAATTTTAAATTTTAATTTATATGTTTAAATTAAAATAAATCTAATATCTAATATATATTATATAAAGTTTAAAGATAAATTATTTTTTATAATCAATACATTTATTTTAATTTCTTATATAATATTTATTTAAATTTATTGAAAATTATCATGTTTTATTAGAAAATTAATTTATAAATTAATATTTATATTTTAAAACAAA
>JAOQMQ010000195.1:2899524-2914921 GCA_027563845.1 Erythroxylum subrotundum
CATTTATGAAACCAACATCTAAACGTATAAAGTTCCCAACTTTAGAACCGAAAGTTCCCCTCCAGGACAAAGGCATATTGAACTCAATTAAGCGAAAAAGCCTTGCACCATTGACTATCCTGGAGCCAGAAAAAGCCTTACATTTGGGCTTAGGGAGGGATTCCTTTACTTTATCCCTCGAACAAGTCAATGGAATTTGTATCTCTTAAGTTGTATATGAAGATCAACATTATGAGTTATGACTTGACCTGGGAACTGAGCAAGCAAGAAGCTATGGACACAGGACATTTCTATACTAGCAAAAGAGTCAAATTCTGTTGCAGAGAACGCCACATGATTGTCAAAAGTCCCACTCGTTAAAAGTGAAATTATGAGGTACCACTGTACTCGTTTTCTGCACGTGATCTGTTTCCATCAGGCCCCTGAAATGCCATTCCCTTTTATCAGATAACATCCCATCATTTAATAAAGTAAGTTAAATTTTGTGCAGCAGAAATGGCCAAGCTTTCGCAGAAAAAATGGGTATGGTGTATAGAACGTGTAAAGATACCTTGTTGTACTTTTCAAAAAAAGAAAAAGATACCTTGTTATAGCGTATGGACTTGCAGATTACTAGGAGCGAGACTCTGCACTAGTTTTGCTTCTGCAACTGATAAAGTGTAAATCAATGTTTTTACCATATCCTATTGTACCTTTCCCCATATTGTGAAGCTTATTTTCCCATTTTTTCAGCAATCAATCATTCAATGTTCAGAAATTATTGGAGTGTAAGCAGCCAAAATAATCCAAAACAACAGGGAATTTATAGATACGATACAAATCAAGGTCTGCAGGAATACAATGGAAAATGCAGAAAGTAATCTCTTTCAGTGAGAACAAGTTTCTGGATTTAGCTTTGGATTGATTTGCTTTCTGTAGAATAATGGGCACCCCACATGAACTAACACAAATCACTATGTGGACCCCAAGTTTCTGTCATTTTTGGGTCATATACGCAAAGCAAACCATTGTCTAGTGTCCCAGCCTCCTGTGGATGATCACAGATTTCAACACCGCGCTTGCAATCTCTTTTAAGCTTTCACAATTAGCAGATAATGCGTTTATAAACTGCAGTACAAGTTCCATGTTTGTTGATGAATAGGATCAAAGAAATGGGTCGCCGGGTCCTAAAGACCTGTTCTCTTGTAATTGGATATCGTGTGTAAAGCTCCCCACTTTAAGCCAACAGGTCTCAGTAGTCAGTTGAGCACTTCAGCACGGGGAAAAAAGATACTGAGAACAACTCGTTTTCACACACTGTTGTGTGGTGACTTTCCTTCTCTTATATAAAGGCGTGGTGTCATTCTCAAACTCTCAACCACCATATCCAAAAGGCTTAAGTTATGGCTCCATGTGGCCTGTCTCTGCTAGCAGCTGGCTTTAACTACTGTCTCCTGGTCTTAATGACTCTGCCCCATCAAGCTTATGTTGGCTCTTTGGGTCTAAAGGTCAATGAGGTTGTATTGGATCCTTCCATAGTTGGTGTATGCGTTTCTTCAGTGATCATTCATGGTTACAAATGCCAAGAGATCGAAGTAAGAACAAACCTTACTCCTTGTAGCTAGTTCTATTACAATTTGGGTGGATAGAGGACTAACAAACAAAGGCACGGTTTGTGTTTTCAGGTTAAAACTCAAGATGGGTACATACTTAACATGCAAAGAATACCAGAAGGTCGTGTGGGGAGCGTGGACGATGGTTCTACGAAGCAGCCAGTCCTAATTCAGCATGGAGTTCTAGTGGTAAGTCCTTACTCTACTTCATGTATAAGCATGTTTCAAGGAAACTAAGTTGATGCTTGAGAGCAAAAGAAGAATAATGGAAGATCAAGATAACAATGTATTAGAAAGTGAAACTGTGAAAATTAATTCACTCTTAATGTTGAAGAAAGTGACAAAAGGCTAAAAGACAGCATCTGTATCCTCAGTTGGGGTACTAACAGGGTTATTTTCGATCAGTCCAGTGAGGAAAAAGAAGAAGATGATAATAACAAGCATGTGTCATGCACTCATTTTGTCCTCAGCTTTGGGCTACTTTAAAGGTGAAATTATTATGCATAGTATATCTCCGAATCACGAGCATAAAGTAATGTTGGAGCATAAAGTCAATATTACAGCATCCTTTTTATCAGATTGAAAAGCTTAAAACTTTCATCAAAACATGAACTTGATGAGCAAAAGATTCAAACCCATTTCCTTAAATTTTTCCTTTGATTAAGCCAATGTTATCTTTTTCTTTTCTTTTAATTCAAGGACACATGCAATCCATGCATTCCTCCATTTCTTTGTCTGTATTGTAACGTGGGCTTTTTACGTTTTCTTAGGTTACGAACATGTTTGTTCTATATTAATTAAAATTTTAAGGTCTTTTTCATTTGAAAGGAAATGAGATTTTTGTGGTTGCTAGACTTCTCATGGAGACTGTCTGTCTCAACTTGTAATCCAGATTGGTTTGTGTGTGAATATATATGTGTGTGTAGGATGGGATGACATGGCTCCTGAATTCACCAGAGCAAAATCTGCCATTGATATTAGCGGATAAAGGCTTTGATGTTTGGATTGCGAACACCAGAGGAACCAGATTTAGCAGGCGACACACCTCTCTCAAACCCAGTGACCCGGTTCTCACCTCTATCCCTCTCTCTCTCAAGTTATATATAATTCACGTAGCCAAAATGAAACCACACAATTGAGCACATCTAGGCTTGGTAACAAGGTTCCGACTAGACCAATTCGATCTAGTCTGAATTCAACAAGTAAAGTCTAATTTGATTAGATTTAGTAAATTTGAAATTCAGGTTTAAGATTCATAAAAATCCAAGCCCGCATCCTGCTTGAACTCGAATTTTCATTCGAAACTCGATCGAACATGAAATTTTTAACTAGGACTAGGTCTACGGGATTAGCCGGTGCATTGTCATCCCTAATATCTCAATAGTACAAGGAGTACAATGACTCTAGTTCACTAAGACATTGAAGGATTACTAAGAAATTGTAGTACAAGTACTACTATTTGCTATGGTTACAAAGCATCTAGTATTAGGTATATGCTTATTCAGGTTGAGTATGAATGGCCGCAGAACTTCCGTTCATTTTTTTATATCGGTTTGACAGGCTTTCTGGAATTGGTCATGGGATGAGCTTGTAATCTTTGATCTGCCTGCAGTTTTTGATTATGTATACAATCAAACAGGGAAGAAGAAGATGCATTATGTTGGTCATTCCCAGGTAAGAACCTCTTGTTCAAGCCTTTTATACCAACATTGTCCTTTAGTGAATTGTTGTTAATGGTCCTTTTCGGTGTGTTTTGACAGGGAACCTTAATAGCTTTGGCATCCTTCTCAGAAGGGCTACTAGTGGACAAGCTGAAATCAGCTGCCTTGTTGAGTCCCATAGCTTACTTGAGCCACATGACCACTAAGCTTGGTTATTTTGGTGCTAAAGCCTTTGTTGGTGAGGTATGCATTGTCAATCTGTTCCTTTCTGCAATTCAGTTCCATTTTTCATTCACAGATCACTAAAAACTAGTCTGCTTCCTACAGATTACTACCTTGTTCGGTCTTGCAGAGTTCAATCCTAAAGGGTAAGGAGGAAAAACTTGATATCTTGTACTTACAATCTGTTCCTAAATGAAACATAAAACTCTAATGATATCTGTTTTGGTACCAAATTTTGGCAGGGTACAAGTAGCTCAGTTCGTTAAAGTTCTGTGTTCTTATCCAGGGGTTGACTGCTATGATTTGTTGAGTTCACTTACTGGTATGAACGTATAGTTAACTATCTGCAGCTAAAGTGATTATTCTCGTTCAAAGATCTGGTTCATAAATTTCTTGGCAAACCATATCCACTTACTGTATGCACTTCACTTCTGCAAATCAAAGGTAAGAACTGCTGCCTTAACACATCCACTATTGACTTATTCTTGAAGAACGAGCCTCAATCAACATCAACCAAGAATTTGGTACACTTGTCTCAAAGTAAGTTCATACTCTAGTTAGTATATGCAAAATATTGTTGTGTCTGAGGATAAAGATTATAACTTGTTCGTATTGAAAATTCAGCCGCTCGAGATGGGGTCTTAGCAAAGTACAACTATGGAACTGCATTCTTCAATCTATTGCATTATGGAGAAGCCAGACCACCAGTATATAACCTGTCCAATATTCCTCACAACCTTCCTATATTTATCAGCTATGGAGGAAAGGACTCACTTTCTGATACTCGGGATGTTCAGCTGTTGCTCGACAGCTTTAAGTTCCATGACGTTGATAAGCTCACCATTCAATACATCAAAGATTATGCTCATGCCGATTTCATTATGGGGGTAAACGCCAAAGATATTGTCTATAACCAAGTAGTTTCTTTCTTCAAGCTTCTGCAATGAACTTAAGCAGCCTTTGTTCATCACAGCAAAAAAGTTGTTTCCCAGATAATAAATGCTTAACTTCCAAAACTTATGCAGTAACTACAAAGCTGCAAGAGATTATGTATACCTGAAGTTGATCAGGCTTATGTGAAACCAAAGCCGTGTCAAATGTTCGATCGGCTGATTATTACAGAAGCTTGGTCATAAAGTTATCAGACATGTCTAAACCTTAATCAGCTACTTGAATGTATAAAAGAAAACTCCTGCACTGATGTGTCTGCAAGTTGATTGAACTTGATTCAGAAATATTTTGTTGTTTGTAACTTTTCCATTACAAAGAAACCGTGAATAGGATTAATTATCATCCCAGTTCATAATCATATAATTGGCTAAGAATTCATCATGATGTAGTAATGATTAGCTATGAGTTTATCCATTTCTGTTTCTTAAACATAACTACAAACCAGGCAAGACCACCGTTTAACATGATGACAACGTTAGCTTGGTTTCAACGTAAAGATTCCCAAGACCCTTAACCAACTATTGTTTTGCTTTGCTGGCAATCAAAGCACAAGCATGCTTTAAGCTTCTTGAAGAATTACCTTCGTTGTTTTGTTTCACATTCTACAAGAAATGTCCATTATAGGTTTATGTGGGACATTCAGACTTGTGGAGTAACAAAGCAGCAACTCCTTAAAAGTATGTTGCTTTTTAGGGAAAATCCTGTACCGTTTACGATTTATGTTTTCAGAATGTGAGATTATCATCTGGGTCAGGGATATTATAGGTTAGATCTTCATAGGATAGCTGGAGCAATTATGAAATAGTGATATGAACAGCAGAGACCATTTTGTAGTTCTGTCAACTATAAATAACACCAAGTATGTTAATAAAAGGAATCAATAAAGAAAAAGAGAGAGTTAAAGATGGAATACAGAGTTGTGGTGACGTTGGCTTTTGTTGTTTTCATGGCAAAGGAAGCCATAGCAGCTCAACATACTGTTGGAGGAAGCCAGGGTTGGGATGAATCTGCAGACTTCAAGTCATGGGCTTCTGCTCGGAAGTTTAAGGTTGGAGATCAACTTGGTAAGTTCCTTCCATCTTCTTTGATCACCAAACCTGACATTATGGATTTTGATAGAATGAAAAGCTTGATCCTTTCCTTTCATTGTGGACAGTTTTCAAGTACACTCCAGGGCTACACAGCGTGGTTGAGCTTGCGGGTGAGACTGCTTACAAGAACTGTGACCTGGGTACTGCGTTAGACTCCACTAACACAGGCAATGATGTAGTGAAATTGAACAAACCGGGCACTCGTTACTTCGCCTGCGGTACACTAGGCCACTGTGATCAAGGCATGAAAGTGAAGATTACTACAGTATCAGGGACTGCCCCATCTACACCTGCCTCCTCTTCCACTACAGCTTCTTCTTCCTCAGGAACTTCCCTCAAGATCAGTGCTTTTGCCACCTTTGTTTTGCTTCTTGCCAAGAGTTTGATTCATGCACTATGAGCATGTGAATTTCATAAACTATTATAATTTTGTACGAGTGATTGGATGATGGGTAAAATTAGAGTAATTGATTCTTTGTTGGATGTGTAGATTTGGGAGACCTTGGTAAGAAAATAATCATATTGTGTTTTTTTCTTCTTATTGTCTTATCTTATACTAGAATTATCGGTCACATAAATTAATGAGTTTAATTTAACTTAATTTAATTTTGATTCTTCGATTTATCAGTCGCATAGATTAATGAGTTTAATTCAACTTAATTAAATTTTGAATTAAATTCGAGTATAAATTGAGAGCAAATTTCGAATTAAAATTAAAAATAATCTTGGCATCAAAATTATTAAAAACAACTATGAGCATCAATTCTTTCCTTTTATTATTCCACCAAAGATAATATTCACATTTTATTCTTTTCTCCCTGCATTAAAAAATGAAAGAATAATTATGAAAAATAATTTTAAAATTAAAAAAAAAGAGAAAGCTTTAAACATAAAAATAAATAGTCATCACAAAATCCAAACTTTTTTTGTTTTTTTTAAATTAATTAATATAGAAAAAAGAAATAGAACAAAAAATAAAAAAGAAAAAAGAGAGGAAAAAAAAGTAGTTCTCCACAAGAAACTCCTGCCTTGTTCACTGTGTAGACTCTACCCCTAAACCTGGTGAAAACAGAGCATAACAGGGAGTAAAATAAAGAAAAGTTGAAAACTTTACTGTCAGACCGACAACGGAAACCATGCCGGAGGAGACCAATTCTATAGACTATGTGATGGAGAAGGCCTCTGGTCCCCACTTCTCCGGCCTCCGCTTGGACGGTCTAATGTCTTCGTCCGCCGCCACTTCTCCCGCCCCTTCCTCTTCCCCTGTTTCTGACTCTGCTTTGACTTCTAAGCAGCCTTTTGTCATCGGTCTTTTCTTCTTCTCCTTCTTCACTCAGTGTGTGCTGTTTTTGTTTCTTAATTTTGATGCTTTTTATTTTTTAAGCATATATGCTTAGATGACCACTTGCTGGTTTTAATTTTCTGAAAAGCGGTCGATCTCGTATAGAAAAGTTGTGCCCTTTATTTCTAAAATGGATTATTTTTTCCTGTTCTAATTGTTTTTCTTACAATATGTTGCAAATTTTGCTGTCCCTGATTTGCCGGTCTTTGGTTTTGTGGTTCAGGAGTATCTGGTGGTACGGCTTCTGGTAAGACTACTGTGTGTGACATGATTATTCAACAGCTTCATGATCACCGAGTTGTGCTTGTCAATCAGGTCTACTTACTGACTATGACTTTCTTGTTACTTTTCCTACCCCCTTTTCAATTTTTGTGAAATGTATTCTTTAACTGTTTGATTAGCTGACTTATGGCGGTATTATTCCTTTTGTAGGATTCATTTTATCGTGGTTTGACACCCAAGGAACTGGAGCGCGTGCATGAGTATAATTTTGATCATCCTGGTAATCATGCATATGCTTCAAGTCATGAAACCCGAGAATTGTTTGTATTTGGGTTTTCGAAGTTCTTTCTTTTGCCAAGCTTTCTATGCGTATTGGTTGATGTTGGCATTTCTTCTAGATGCTTTTGACACTGAGCAGCTGCTGGACTGCGTTAAGAAATTGAAAGTGGGACAACCCTATCAAATTCCAATTTATGATTTCAAAACACATCAACGATGTTCAGATAGCTTCAGGCAGGTTTGTGCTTATTTTGAAACATATTTTTTCCTAGAATGGCTTCCATTTTGTAAATGGGTTGTCATCTTTGGTAACGAGATTGTAATCTGGAGAAAATTCTTCCTTTTACTTAAGTTACCTTAACTCCGCCCTTTAATTGGACATTATGATACATTAATCAGGTAAACGCTTCTGATGTGATTATTTTAGAAGGTATTCTGGTTTTCCATGATCAACGTGTCCGGAACTTAATGAATATGAAGATTTTTGTAGACACAGGTTTGTTTCCTCTTCACTTAGTTCCACGTGATCGATGTTGCACATATCTGTCATTTTGAATGTTAAATTAGCTTTGGTATCGGTTAAGTAATTATATTCTCGGGTTTTATGCCTTAAATGCATCCTTGTGCATTACATTTTAATTTGGAACTTTATCTAAAATGTAAGTTTTTAAAGTATTTTATTTCTTTTTTCTCTTTATCGCCATTGTTTGCCTCATTGGCTCTCATAGTGTGTAATTAATTGTTGCTAGACGCTGATGTAAGGCTTGCTCGTAGAATAAGGCGTGATACAGTTGAACGGAGTAGGGATATAAACTCTGTTCTTGAACAGGTAACTGACCTTTGGTTTACAAATTTTTGTCGTATTTGACGAGTCTCGTTCATAGGAATCAATCTATTTGGACTAAGCATCATTCATTGTGCAGTATGCTAAATTTGTGAAGCCTGCTTTTGATGACTTTGTTCTACCATCCAAGAAGTATGCTGATGTAATCATACCTCGTGGTGGTGACAATCATGTAGCAATCGATTTGATAGTGCAACATATCCACACAAAGCTTGGCCAACATGACCTCTGCAAAATATACCCCAATGTGAATGTTATTCAATCAACATTCCAGGTATGCCTCTTGTTTACTGCTCGTTACTTTAATATAATCACTTGAATGAATATGGGTTAAAATTTGCAAAATATGAGGATGGTTTGAATTGGCATTGTAATGCCATGTAACAAAATATATCTGCTGGAAGGTCTCCTTTGTTCTGCAATTTGATTTGCAATTTGGGAATGTTTTGCTTCACATACATGCGAAACTTGTGCTGCAGATAAGAGGTATGCATACATTGATTCGAGATCGGGACATATCCAAGCACGATTTTGTATTCTATTCAGATCGTCTAATTCGTCTGGTATTTTCTCTACATAGCTGAGAATTGCTACTGAGAATATCCTTATTCTTAAAGAACAGATAAATGATTGTTGCAATTGAGTTTCACTTTCAGGTTGTAGAGCATGGTCTTGGCCATTTGCCATTCACAGAAAAGCAAGTTATTACCCCGACAGGTATGTCAGTGAAAATATCTTGTGAAGCTTTGAACTATTTAGTCCTTTCTATGCGTATGTTAATGTTCTCTTTTGGTACATTGGAATTAAATGTATAAAATCATTCCTCGCCATGTATACCTTCAAGATTCGAACCTAATAAATGAGAATGTACTCATACTTCCATGCTATCAGACCAAACCCTGATGGTTTTATTCTTTTTTACTACACTTTTTCTTTTCTTTTTCCTTGCTTTTAACTGTTGTCTTTCTCCTATATCATGATCATCTCCCTCTTCTCTCGTTTTTTCTCTATCTCTTTTCTTCTTTTTTTTTTGTGTTGTCCGGGCGTTTTAGGGATATAGAAGGGGGAGGGTGATGGTGAAGCTATGTTGCGACAATGCAACTCCTTTCCTGCCACTTAGTTATTGTTATTATATTAATCAAACTATGTTTCCTTATCACAAAACTGGCACTTGTAATTGCGGTGAAGTAATATGACATTCAGACCTTGAGAACTATCTAATTTGAATAGATGGAATGTGATGTAGTTCTTTAACTGCTTTTCCTATCTTCAGCAAGTTTTGAATGATAGTTTTACTCTACTTCAGCATCAGTTTACACTGGAGTTGATTTTTGTAAGAAACTTTGTGGGGTCTCCATTGTTCGAAGGTGAGCTTGAAGTCAGGTACTGGCTTCTGTATTTCGATCCATCTGCAGACACCACACTTTCTATCTTACAAGATGAAGCTGTGATCGATTTCAATAGCTGAAGAGGCATTGTAAGGCTTCTAACTTGAGCATTAATGCTAACAAACTTATCCTGTTGCCATTTATAGTGGAGAAAGCATGGAAAATGCGTTGCGTGCTTGCTGCAAAGGAATAAAAATTGGGAAAATTCTAATCCACCGTGATGGGGATAATGGGAAACAGGTAATCCAGTTTGTACTTGAAAAGGTTGAACTAGGACTTAGCTTTGCCCTGCTGGCATTATATGCCATGATTGTTCATCTTGACAATTAGTTTCCTGTTCCCAATTTATGCAGCTTATATATGAGAAGCTTCCCAAGGATATTTCTGAGCGCCATGTCTTGCTTCTGGATCCTGTTCTTGCAACTGGTATTTACTTTGCATGCACTTGTGATATCTGTTAGCAGAGGCTTTGGTTTAAATTGGATGCTGTGATCATTCATATTTGTTGTCACCATAAAAGTGAGCCCTTATGTGAGATAGTTTAGCTTGATTTGATGAAAGGGCATCCTTCAATCAAGTATTAACTTTATTCATCTTGTGCAATGACTGATACGATGATTACTGTTCACATCCTTCAATCAAGTATTAACTTTGTTCATCTTGTGCCATGACTGATCCGATGATTACTGTTCATGTTCCTGTGCTACTATCACTATGTTTTCGTAGCTATATAATTTCTACGACACTATGGTTTTCCTTGTAGGTAACTCCGCCAACCAAGCTATTGAACTACTAGTACAGAAGGGAGTTCCCGAATCACACATTATATTCCTAAACTTAATATCAGTGAGTCTTGATCCTTTTTTTACGTATACTTCTCCTGTTAAAGTGCTCGCAACGATTGACACAGTTCATATTGAAATTTCAGGCCCCTGAGGGAATTCACTGTGTTTGCAAAAGGTTCCCCTCCCTGAAAATTGTGACTTCAGAGATTGATGTTTCACTAAATAAAGAATTCCGGGTCATACCCGGAATGGGTGAATTTGGTGATCGGTACTTTGGCACTGATGATTAGTTAACTACCAGTGGGCATAGAGAGATTATGACCTAGCCCGTGTTCCTCCACAACTCATGATAGGGGCGACCGCAAGCATTTATAATTTTACTACTGTAATTGGGATTTATTCAAAAGTTGAATCCTGTTTGATCTGAAGTGAAACAAGATTTCTGATGTATCCTTCCTATCCTAAATGTTAGTTAGGTGATGAATAAGAAATGCTTTTTTTTGCCGATAGCTGATAGTATTGAACCATGGTATCGACTTGTTTTTCGCTTTTGATCATAAATTTATGATCTTAATTTACAACTCTTTAGTGGCAATATTTCTGAGTTCCGGTGGTTTGTGTTCCCAAGGACTTGGAACTCGTTGCAACCAGCTTGTCCAACTCGTGATCAGCCACTTTACGTGGTATTCGTGTATTAGGATGCTATATATCTGGAGACAAAAAACCACAGGTTAGAAGATTTTGTAAGATCAGGTACAATCCGATCCTGTTGAGCTTCTTCCTCTCGTTCTACCATCAGGAATTGTGTTCCCGACAGCCATTAATGATTAATCTTGCTAACTTTGAAAAAGAAATCAGGAAAAAGAAAAACACTCATAAGGACTTCTCATCTACCAATTTATCCTAAAATTAGATCTTCCCCTAGAATTCAGCTGATGGCGCATGAAGAGGATGACAGGGTAAATACATATCAGGGAACATCTTGTTAATTGACTGCAACAGAAAATCTTCCATGTACAACTTGGTTGTATCATCTCTTTATGTTGGAAGGGATTAAGCATATGATTATGGGGTAAAAATTGAATGGGGTTCGTGACTTCTGTATTGCATTGAATCTTTTCTATGGAGCTTGAACTCAAGCCAAAACTTTCCAGGAACACAGGCAGAGAAAGAATTGCTCCAAACAAGCCGCCATTATGATTTGGAGTGAAAGGAACTTAGTGAGACTTTTCTCTGCTTTTGAATCTTGCCAGGTGAGGGAATGCAGTCAAGATGTTGTGTGCCCTCAAATCCTGTCTGGTCAGGATTCCTACCACCGGAGGTACCTATAATTGAAGTATGCACACATTACGAGTACATTATATGTAAAGTTTTAAGTTAGACTGATCTAACAACAATTTCAGACCCGAAAATAAATTGTAACTTACCCCTGCAGCTTGATATTTGGGAACTACGAGCATATGGCGGAGTCCAACTTGCCTGAATAGAACCAGAGCTTTTGCTACTGACATGCTCTCCACAACTGTGTAAGGTGTTGTGTTGGTGAGGGGATGCAAGTCAACGTACATCTCCATTTCATCGCTAGAAACAGCCACTTCTTCAAACTTTTCCTCCCTCTCAGCAAGCTCGACCCAATCGAACTTTTCTTGCACTTCCCATTCTTCAGTTCTCCTCTTCTCTTCCAGGAACCACTTCTTTTTCAGAACTTTTACGAGGTGAGCTCTTAGTATCAATCCATGGAGTGCTGTTGCCCCAATGGGCAGTCCCATTGGTGGCACCACCCCATCGTCTATAATGGGGAAGGCATTGTGAGTGGTGTTTTTCAGTACGTCTACGATCCTTGACACCTTCTCCACTCCTGAAAGTGTAACAACTGGTGGCTTGGCATCAGCAAGCTCGCCAACTGTGAGAGTTCTCATCCATGGCTCTGGATTTGCATCCAAGAAAGGCAGGCCTTTCAGTTCCAATATAATTTCGTAGATGCTTGGGTTGAAACTGTCTCCTACAGTTTTAGCTATGAGTAGAACTAGCATGGTCATGGGAAGTAACAGGAGGTTGTTTGTGAGCTCCAGGAAGATTACACAGAGTGAAACTGTCATCCTCATTGAGCCAGCCATGAGAGAAGCTGCACCAAGAACAGCATAGAGCCCCTGATCAATGCTAGTGTAAGATCCCATTGCAATGCCAAGGAGGCGACCGTATGCTGAGCCCATAAGGATGATAGGAAGGAAGAGTCCTGAAGGTACTGCAATTCCAAAGGTAAAAATTCCTAGAACACAGTAGAGCACAAAGAAAATGAGGAGGGATGTGATCTGAAATTCTTTAGACGTGTATGAAGAAAATATGTGTCGAACAGAATCATCATTTGTGGCAAGGAGGAGAGTGGCAAGATCATTGAAATAGCCATCAGGACAATTGAATTGCTTGAAGTTGCCTGACCGGTCATTCGTAGGACAATCCGCTGTTCCATGAGAATCACAAGCTTGACATTTTGCAATGAAAGGGAGACAGAATAGGCACACTGAAGTGACAATTGAAACTACCAGACTTAGAAGAAGTTTATGCATTCTTCCTTTCCTGCAACACATAGAAAGAACTATTTATCAGCAAAGTCTGACATAAAATATTGAGTTCCAAATCAAACTGACGGACCCTTTATATAACTTGATTGAAAAATTATCAATTTAGGTCTTCCAATTTACGCCTGCCGAAATGTGAATTGTTTCATAGAAGTTGAAGAAGAGAAACTCGAGTTGGGCGAATAGTTGCGTACTGGTTGATGAGACTGTATAGTCTGAGGACCTTGTGGAGGAGATGATTGTAGAGACTTCCTAAAACTCCACCAAGTATGCCAATGACGGTTACTGGGACAATATCCATCAACTGATAACTTACTGTGACAGTGCTTACATCAAACATGATTAACCCTCCTTGACCAAAGAGGCCACAGTTTCCTGATTTGCAGACTTCTATAAAACCCCTGAGGACAACCACCACAACTGCTGTACTGAAAAAAGTTCTCCAGAGGAGTGCACTTCTCCACCATGTTGCTACCTCTTCAAGAGAGAACAGTACACCACCAACTGGGGCACGGAAGGCTGCACAAACGCCTGAGGAAGCACCGCAAGTGATTATGTCTCTGTGGTCCCTGTCGTTGTTAAAGTAGCGAAGCCATCGCCATTTGAGACGGTAATTGTCAGGCCCTCCTTGGCCTAGCAAGGAAGCAATGCAGCAGCCAATGTGAACCAAAGGTCCTTCCTTTCCTAAATCTAAGCCAGCAGAGACAGAAGCAATGCTCCCAAATATCTGCAATGCAAGGACAGGGTCTCAGTCTGCTTAGTTGAAACCACAACTACTTTAAGATTTGTACACTACATTGTTATTGATCATTTGAAGTCACAGGGATTTAATGATCCAGTGAAACTGATGAAGGAAAGAAAAACAAAAAGTGTGAATCATGGTCATTGAAAGATTTTCTGAGATCGTTTCTGATTAACAGTATCAGCCCCATGCTTTATAACTAAAGCAGGTCACAAGAAGAAACTGTTTTGAGCTTGGAATACAATTTCCAGAAATGATCGAACTGCTTATTGAATCTATTACCAGCTTAGTCCAGATAAAGAAATATAAAGAACTCTGAAACTAATTACCTTAACAATCAATGTCGAAGCACCATACATGTTAGGAGTATCAACTCCATTCAAATAAGCCTTAATTTCAGGTATACCCGGTCCTGCGGCTGTGGGAGCAAAATATACACATAAAAGAGCAGCAAACACGGTTAAAGCGAGATTAGCCCCTGTGAAAAAGGCTAACGCTGTCAAGTACCTGCATCGCCAAGATCATAAAAAGTCTTTTGATCAAAGATAACCATGAGGATTAAAGCAAACAGGTGTCTATGTATGTTGAGATGGGAGGATGATCTCACAAACCTCTCGTTTCTTATCAACTTAACGACAGCAAGAAGCTTATACCCTGCAATGTTCTCAATTGCAACATTGATGAGTGTGGCTATTAATCCTGTCAAAAGTCCTACAAGAAAGGCCAGAGTCCATTTCAAGAAAACGTATTGCAGAACTTGGACTTTGGACCTTCTCCTCCAATCATGTTTGAAGAGATCATTCTCGTTAATCCTGCACCGAATCCACATCAACTCAGAGATCATATTCTAGCGCAAATTTTATGCAGGAAATGCAAAAAAGAGAGATGGTTGCTTAGTTGATACTCATAATCCAAGCTTTCTATGTGGGAGACTATGGCCCCAACAATGGCAAGTGGACTAGAAGACAGAGTAGTTCTGTTTCTCTTGAGAAGTGGCAGCTGTAATGTATTGCTTTCTGGGTCTCTTTCTTCTTCACCATCTTCCGTGTTACGGGTTGTGCTTGCTTCTGCCAAATGGCTCGACTCTTCCTCCATTTAAAACAACCACAAAAAGTTGCAGAGACAGAGCCTGGAAAGCTGTTCGCTGCTGCTACTTTATTTTCTTTTGGATATGGATTAGATCACCAAACTGGAATCCACCATGTAAAGAAGCAATCATTACTTTGACTTGGGAAAGTTGCTTACATGATTTGTTTCAACACAATTATAAGATATTGTTTGGTTTTGTGGTTAGTAATGTGCTAAAGTGAAGTCTTAAAAATGTGAATTAAGTTTCTCGTTGAACTATTTGTGTAAGAAAAAACAGTAGTAGTTGCTTTGTCGTGCATATGTATACACACATTTCTTACCGGACAGACCAATGTTCTTGCGTGTACATGGAAAGAACCACAGTAAAGCCTTTTTCTCCAATAAAATTGGGTCTGAAGATGATGAAAAGTACACTGATTTTGTTAATGGCTTTGGAAGTTTGGTAATAAATTGCCGAATGAATCTAATAACGAGGATAAGAATTTGTGTCAATCTATTAATTTACTTTTCTTTGTTTTTTTTTTTTTACATTAGGTATCCCAGCTTAGTCGGACTAATTCTAAGCCCCTAAGACCCTACTCTAAGAGCCCTAGAAGAGATAAATCTGGAA
>JAOQMQ010000195.1:2927414-2946424 GCA_027563845.1 Erythroxylum subrotundum
CGTCCAATAAAGCCTTAAAAATCCCAAAAATCATAAACCTCTATTACATAGTTTTTGGGATTGAGTCAACTTCTATGGTGAAGACCAAAGGAAATGCACGGGGTGGTGTAGTTAGACAGGCCTCTGAAGAATGGCAAAGATGACAAGTTCTTGCCACCGATAAGATTAAACAATGACTGGAATAGAGAAACAACGGTGTATACGTCTGGGAGGAGGGATTGATAGACAAATTTAGGGATTTAATCTTGTTGAAACGATTTCGTTTAGTTATGTCATAAAACGTGTCATTTTATTAATCTAAGTCATTTCTATTAATTAAGTCTGACGTGTCTTATTAATTAGAGTTCATAAACACGTGACACAGTTATGCTAGCAAAGATAATTGAGACATTAATGTTGGGCTAGAATTGAAAAAAACTGAAAGTTTAAGCATTTTAATGTCACTTTTTAAAGTTCGGACTATAATTACAAAATTGACCAAAATTTGAGTTTTTTTTAAATAATTAACCCTAACTAAAATTATAAAAATTAGAAAGGAAAAGTTGTTTGATAAATGTTTTAAAGCGTATTTTTCAAGCTTAACAAAAAAAAGTTTAAAATTCATATAATGTTTTAATAATTGGACCAAAAGTTAAACCGGTGAGACAAAGATTTAACGTTTAAAAGTTTCGATCGGCATTAGATCGACATAAAATTAGTTCAAGATTGAATAAAATTGAAGATTAAAAAAAAGATTAAAGGAGACTACCTTAATTTAAAGTTTAATTAAAAAAAGACTGTTAAATAAAAATTAATTAGTTTATTTTAATTTATAAAAATCGATTAATTTACAAAGATAGATCGATTAATTATTAAACTTTTTTTTCTATCTTTATAATCTTTTGTTTGTTTTTGGAAAACAGGATTTAGCTAAGGATTATCCATTTTTTATTCCAGGTTTTCCTGAATTTAAAAGTTATCACTTAGTAAATTTTCGTACTAAGGCTCGATCTTTAATAGTAAAAATTATTAAAATAAATCAACCAAAAAAATTAAAAATCGAATCGAAAAATTAGTTAATTCAAAACTTTCACATTAAACTATTTGAACGGTTTTTTAATCATAACATAATATAACATTCACGCACATATATATCTATATATACTATGAAAAAATTGAGCATATTATTGTTACAATGTTAAGATAAAACCTTACTTAAACGACGTCGCGGTTTAACCAGAACGCAGTCTTCCTGTCACGACGTGTCGTTGGATGCATTGAGGCGTGCTTAGAAGAAGGAAGAAGATCCCAACAGAGAAGAAAACGAAGAGAGAGACAGAGAGAGGGAGAGAGAGGAACAAAAGGTCGGGCTTTTCTCTCTCCTCCGTTAGGGCAGAGGTATCGAGCCACAGAGAAAGCTTAGAGCTCTATCAAAACTCATTCTTTTTGCATTTACTCTGCGTAAGATTTTGAAATCTCAAATCCCTTTTTTTTTTCCTCTTCTTGTTTCTTTTTTTTCAATTCTCATTTCTACTCCTTAGAAATTCTGAAATCCTGTATTTTGTCTGCGTTTACTTTGGTCTGTAGCGGAAAAGGGTTGCTTTTGTTCTACTTCTCTTCTCTTTTCTCTCCCTTGAAAGCTCAGTGTCCTTCACTCGTATCAAGGGCTTTGGATACTCACCTTTCGGGATATTAGTTTGAATTGGTCTGCATTTCTTTAAGGGCGTAGCTAAAGTTTGCCTTTTGAGAATTAGTTTCTTCAGGTATTTAGTGTCTTAAAATTATTTGGTTTTAGGGTTTTGTCACAGTAGTTTTGCGTTTGCATATATGTTGAGGTTTATAAGGATTGACAGATTTTAGAGTCTGTGTATTAGAAGCTCGGAAAGGTTGAATTTTGGTAGGTTGAGGTGATTTACATGCTTATGCTTACTGCTTGAACACTGAAATCAGAGTGATAGCCATGTCCGGTAACAATAACCAACCCAAAGGACTTGGCCAATCCTCATCACCATTTGGAAATGTGGGGATGGTCAACCCGTCAATGCCCACAAATCCAACATTTTCACAGGCACAACTAGGTAGTGGATTTCAGGGTCAGTTCCAGCTGTCCCAAGCACAGGTCAATGCACAAGCGCATTTGAAAGCACAGCAGGCACACGCACAAGCACAAGCGGCTCATGCGGCACAAGTTCAAGCTGCACACGCACAAGCACAAGCACAAGCAGCTCATGCTGCACAAGTTCAAGCAGCACACGCACAATATCAGGCACAGTTACATGCTCAAGGTTTTTCTCTTGGCCAAGCTCAGAGTGCAGGATTAGGGAACTTGGGTTCATCTCCTCCTCCTTTTTCAACTCCGGGTAGTGCAAGTGCAAAGAGGTTTGCTCAAAAGCCCCCAGTGCGGCCTCCTGGTATTCCTATGGGAAACATGGTTTCTCCATTGAAAGCTATGGATCTCAATGCTGCTCGTAAAAAGAAGCAAAAACTTCCTGAGAGGCAGCTACAGGAAAGAGTGGCAGCAATTCTGCCGGAGTCCGCTCTGTACACACAACTGCTTGAGTTTGAGTCTCGTGTGGATGCCGCACTAGCGAGAAAGAAGGTTGACATCCAGGAGGCCCTTAAAAACCCCCCTAGCCTGCAGAAAACTCTTCGAATTTATATTTTTAACACTTTTGCAAACCAGATTAAAACCATCCCCTCTAAGCCCAATGCTGAACCACCAACTTGGACGCTAAAAATTGTTGGGAGAATTTTGGAGGATGGTGTAGATCCTGATCAACCTGGAACTGTTCAAAAATATAACCCATTGTACCCAAAGTTCTCATCTTTTTTCAAGAGAGTGACCATCTCGTTGGATCAGAGATTATATCCTGACAATCATGTTATTGTATGGGATCAAGCTCGATCGCCTGCACCTCATGAGGGTTTTGAGGTTAAGAGGAATGGGGACAAGGAGTTTACTGTGAGCATACGGTTGGAAATGTATTATGTGCCTGAGAAATTCAAACTTTCCCCAGCTTTGATGGAAGTTCTTGGAATTGAGGTTGATACACGTCCAAGAATAATAGCTGCAATCTGGCATTATGTGAAGGCTAGGAAGCTGCAGAACCCAGACGATCCTTCTTTCTTTAATTGTGATGCACCTCTTCAGAAGGTATTTGGGGAAGCAAAAATGAAGTTTACAATGGTTTCACAAAGGATATCACCTCATTTATTTCCACCACAACCAGTTCTCTTGGAGCATAAGATTAAACTTTCTGGGAATAGTCCAGCGGGAACAGCTTGTTATGATGTGATGGTGGACGTGCCCTTTCCGATACAGAGGGAATTGTCTGCTTTATTGGGGAATGCAGAAAAGAGCAAAGAGATTGATACTTGTGATGAAGCAATATGTAGTGCAATAAGAAAAATTCATGAACATAGGAGAAGGCGAGCATTCTTTCTGGGATTTAGTCAATCACCTGTTGAATTTATTAATGCTTTGATTGAATCTCAAAACAGGGATTTGAAACTTGTTGCTGGAGAAGCTAGTAGAAGCTCAGAGAAAGAGCGACGTTCAGATTTCTTCAACCAACCCTGGTTAGTCCAATGCAACTTCTGACTTTTTATTGTTATATCAGATCGTTTATTTTCCATAGAGGAATGCCGTATCTTTCACTTGTTAATTACACTATATTTGGGTTCATGCTTGGATTTTAGTATGAAGTGACATGTTCAATATGGTAGCCCCTCTGGACAATGTTAATGCAGGATGAATAATAGTAGCTTTTATGCTTCATAATTTGAGTGGCCGCAGTTGTATTTACATTTTTTGTCGTTTTGACAATATAGGCTGCTAAAAAGTTACTTGGCCTGAAATAGAATAACATGAAGGGAAAGACCATTCTCCCCCTCCCCTTAACTTTATTTATTTTAATGACATTCTTTTTAATTGGTACAAGAAATACCAAACTCTTATGTGGTTTCTTACGATGATTGAAACAGGGTTGAAGATGCTGTTATTCGATACTTAAACCGGAAGCCGGCTGCAGGAGGTGATGCTTCTGGAAGCACTTGAGTTGGGGAGTTGTTGACAATGGTTAATCATAGTAACCATCTGTAAATTTGGGGGATTCTACATTGCTGGCTAGAGTACTATTACTACAAACAACCACTAACCATTTTACATGTAATGGCCATGCTTGATGCAGGAGGAATGTTTTTTTTGTAAAACAACTTAAGACTTGTTGTAACTTGTTAGGAATACATGTCCTTGGTACTTCTGGCATGCTAATTGGGAAAGAACCAGATACTAATACCATAGTGTTTTTCGTTTTGTTAGCTTTGCGGCGGCGAAAATCGAATCGAACAACCCGTCACTTGGTTTTCCGTAGCTGACTCGCTAAATAACCTCGAGAGATTAGGTGATAACCTTTCTATTAGCACATGCTTTCTGAACAATTAGTTTCTAAAACTGTAAAGCCTGAGGTCAGTATCTTCCATCCCTACATGTTTTTGGATCAAATCTACAGATTAACCAACGTTGACTTCTTAAATTTCCATCATCAGGCACCTTCGTAGAAATTTAATCAAGCATGCATTGACTCATTAGATTAATCACCTGGCTAGTTGCTAAATGTTTAACTATTTCCTCTTTCGAACCAAAACTCTCAACCCACCTGCCATGTGAGCTGTCAAGAGTGGCACAAACACCGGCTTACTTGAACTAACAGGTTGGAGTTCGAACTTCTCGAGTATGGAAGCCACCACATACTTCATTTGAATGAAAGCCATCTTCTTCCCCAGACACACTCTAGGCCCTGCCTGAAAAATTGGGAACTTGTAAGGACATACCTTCCTTATTACTCTTCTTTTGTCATGTTGGAGAAACCATCTTTCCGGTTTGAACTCTGACCAATCCTTTCCCCAAAGTGCCTCCATTCTTCCCATTCCGTATGGGAAGTAAGTCACTCTATCTCCTGACCGGACTGCTGTCTTGTCAGGCAATGTATCGTCAGTCATGGCATGCTTCGAGTCCCAGACTACTGGTGGGTATAGTCTCATTGACTCACGGAGACATGCCTCCAGAAAAACTAAGTCAGCTAATGACTCGTAATCCATCATTCTTTCAATGACATGTTTTGCCTCTTTCACCACCTCTCCCTGCGCATTGGGGTGACGGGAAAGCAACCAGAACAGCCATGTCATTGCTGCTGAGGTCGTGTCTTTCCCTGCCATTATGAAGTTGATGACCATGTCTCTGATGATCACCTCCTTATGGCCAGCCAATATCAGTCTGGAAAGGAAATCTTCACTGTTATGGTTATGTCCTCCTTCAATTATCTTCTTCTTGTTCGCAACTATCTCAGAAACATAACTATGAATTTGTTCAACAGCATCCTTGAGCTTTCGCTCTGATCCGATCCCAAGCCATCTCTTAATCTTCCAGGCTATGAACACAGATGCAGCTCCTCGTTTTGCGCAAATCTCTGACGCCATGTCAAAAGCTTTGGCAAGATCAGCGACCGGTAACGAAGGATCCAAAGAACATGGATCAGTCCCCAGAGAAACCTTGCATATTATCTTAAACGCAAGCCTTCTAAGCAACTCCTGCAAGTCCACGACATCTCCTGTTTCTGCCAGCAGCTCCAACACAGGCAACAACTGTTTTCTCACTTCCTCCTTCAATGTCAGCATGAAGTACTCTCGGATGGACTTGGCCGTGAACTCATGGCTGGCCAACTTGCGTTGTGCGCGCCAAAGCTCCCCATCCACGTTGAATATGCCATAGCCAAGAAGGTCACCAAGAACTTCAGTGAAAGGCTTTCCCTTGGGAAAGTTATTGAAGTTTGTTTTGAGCATGTACTCCACATTTTCAGGGTTAGCCGTCACAATGGTTCGACGTGCACCAAGCCGGTGTACAACAATGGTGTTGGTTGCTGATTCTTTTAGCATTTGAGTGTACCAATCTAAGAGGCGGGTTCGGTTCTGATAGTAAGAAATCAAGCATCCAATTACAGGAAAACTCAGCGGCTTGTGACCTGACGAGAATCTGGGAAGTTGTGGAAATGTGGAAAGAACTGCAACGACAAGATAAAGAAGTAAGACGCTTAACAGAAGGAAACACAGTAGAGGAAGATTGTGAGTGATCAGAGAAGATGTGAAACTTGCCATTGCAGTTAATTTAAGTGATGAAGGTGGTCAGCACATGATGCATAGCGTAATCGGTATATAAATAAGCTCATCCGACTATAAAATATTCAACCTTAATTTTCCTTTTTTTTTTTTGGGTTGAAAAGTAACCCAATACACAAATAATTATTACTCGTCAAGTGGCCTTATTTGTAGGGATCAAATATCTTGTTTCGATTATTGTATTCTTATCATGTTTTATTAAATCTCATCTACATATTTATGTAGATTTTTATTTATGTAAACTCTAATCCACGTAAATGTACGGATAAGATTTAATATAACAAAGTTATAACAGAGCAACTAGATTTAACTTGTGTATGTAAAGATTGATTTTTTTTGTGATTATTTAATGCGTTTTTGGTGTTATATGGTAGGATTTGGTGGTTATGGGCCACAATCACGGAGGTAACATGTACTGTTTGCATCCGAGGATATAAAAATCGGATTAGAAATTAAACCAAAAAAGTAAGTAATTTAAGGTTTAAAATATTTAATTAATATGAGATTGTTATAAAATCGGTTAAAATTGAATAAAATTGAAGAATTTGAAAATGATAAAAAATGTCCTTATTTATAAAGAAATTTAAAGTTTAATTAAAAAAAGAGATTGTTAAATAAAAGTTAATTGGATTATTTTAGTTTATAAAAACTTATTAATTTCTAAAACCTGATCAATTAATTAATAATCTGATTATTTTTTAACAACAAAGATTAGTAGATTAAATCAAAACAAAAAGTTAAAAATCGAACAAAAAAATTGGTCGGTTTAAATTTTTAACTATTAAATTGGTTGAACTGATTCAATTTTTATTGTTACAGTAGATTAGGAAGTAGTGTAACTTGGGACCAAATCCTCTGTTTTCATAAATCAATTCTTACCTTATTCTATTAAATTTCGTCCACATATTTACGTGGGACCTAAATAAATATATAAATACAGAAGGTCTCATGTGGTGTAACTCTTGCTGCCAACTTTTCCAAGTCAATGATTAGAAGTGCAGTTAGTAAAGTTGCAATCATAATGGTAATCCAACCCAAATCCGCTTAATATTTATTATGAGTAGTACTAATTTAGCTCAAAATTCAATTGAAGTCACATTAAACTGTTAAAATTTAGTTTTTAAAATGTATAGATCAAAAAAATATTATTGTGGTCAATTATATCAAAATCACATTGTTTTAATCATAAGATTTCAAACTTTTGAACTTTTGATCGAATAGTAGGTTAGTCCCTAAACTCTAAGTCCAACTCAAAACCTAATTTGTTGATTTTCAAATCAAATTAGGTCGAATTGAGTCGTGTCGAATTTCTTATCACGTCTAATCGCAAGTCATCTCAATCTTGAAAATAATAGTTTATTAAGAATATAAATATATCAAAATTTACTAAAATTATATCGTTTTAATGATAAAAGTCAGGAATTTTGAACTTTTAATTTTTGATCAAGTTTTAAGACAATTTTTATACATGATTTTAACTCGAGACCTAATCAATCAAAATTTAATCCGTTGATTTTAAAATTAAATCAGATCGAATTGAGTTAGACCGAATTTTTTATCGTGTTTAATTTCAAAGCATCTCAATCTTAAAATGACAATTGGTTAAGAAAAAAATACAATAAAAGTTTAAAAATTAATATATGCATTTAGTAACCTATGCGAGTTTTACCCAATCATGTATATTCCAATACTCCGACCAGCTGGCTAGTCTGCTTCCTAATACATGCATTTAGTAACCTATGCGAGTTTTACCCAATCATGTATATTCCAATACTCCGACCAGCTGGCTAGTCTGCTTCCTAATACATGAATCTACACGTTTTGTTATGTTATACATGACAATCGCAAGTAGCAGATTGAAAAACATGTGGGGTTGCTTAGTCGGAAGAAGTAAATCATAGAAAGAATAACCCTTTGGAAAGTAGTAATTAATGTGCATCCTATACTTTAACCGAATTGAATTAACTGGCGAAACATCGTGTTAGAACCAGAAGATTTTGTGTAACAGTACACATACATGCATAGAGGCTTTATTGACGGGTTGGATAACCTGTTCTCGTTAGGGTACTCTAATTCTGTTCCTTTTAATCTAATTCACGCGTTTATATATGTGAATGAGATTTATGACTTATTTGACAATCGGCTGATTGCATTAACTGATAGCTGATAGTTGATTTGATAAGCAGATTGTATTAGTTGTTTGTCATTTGATATTTGGTAAAATTAGTTGTTTAGTATTAGCTGTTTATTTATAAAATGATTTATAAGAACATGACTTAAAAAAAATTATAAGAGTATAAATATTATATATCTTAGTATTTCGTTGAATATTTTTATAGAAATTTAAATTCTAGATATTTAATTATCTAAAAATTAAGTTTATAATCCTCAAAAAATAGATTAATAATCCAAAATATTATATCAATATCATAGGTATATATTATTGAACTTTTTAAAAAAATGTCGCTTTCAAAAGTTCAATATTTCATTTATCAAAGTTGAAACAAAGGACAAAAGTGAGTCATGTGCATGACTCTAGGGACTTATTAAATAGTAGTCACGGGGTGACTTAATTCGTCATCCCGTGCATGAGTGAGACAGGTCTCAGATCAGAGCGTAAAAAAGACATCGCATAGAGAATAGAGAGTGAAAGGCGTTATAGGAAAGGTTAATCAGTTGTTACGTAAACGCTGCTTATAAGCAGCTTCTATAAAATTAACTGGTTGGGTTGAATCAGTCAACAATCAAACAGGACCAACAATCAACTAATTTTGGTCAATCAGCTATTTTTTAATTGATCAGCCAACATCCAAACATCTTTTTAATAAAATAAAATTTTATCTGATTAATTGAAATAGAAAACCTAATCTTTTTTATTGATATAATCATTACAGGTTTTTTTTTTTTGAAAATGATTACAGGTTCTTTATTATTAAAGAAATATACACATATAAATGTCTTGAATAAAATTTAATAGAGAACTGGTCCCATTACAGGTTCTTTATTATTAAAAGAAAATACGCACTTGCAAAAATCAAAGATATGATGAGCGGACCAGTCTTTGTCTTTCTTTTTCCCAGTTGTCATTTTTGTCCGAAAAGCAACATGTGGATGTGAATGGAGGAGATGGTCCGTACCAACTACGATGTATATGCATATACGTTATACTTCCATCTACCGACCCTTTATACATCCAACCCCACCTTATCATCATTGAACACTCCAGTTAAGATAAATTGGAGCCAATACAAAAACTATAAATTTTCCAACAACCAATCCAATGGAAATTTTTTTAAATTTTTTTAAATTTAGTGTCAAAATTGGGAACAGATCTTCAATTCCAAATCCAAAGACCTGATCTCTTTTGTTCAATCGTCGACATTGAATAGTTGAAATTAAAAGAGAACTGGAAGAAATAGGATAAGGGGAACAGAAGATCTGTTCCCGTCAAAATTTTAATTTAGTAATTAATTTTTAAATTTTAACTATTCTCATTAATGTAACTAATAAATAAACATTTGGTGAACATGGTACATAAACAAAACAACAAAATTTAAAAAGTTAAAAAATTTTAGTAATAAATTTAATTTTTAAAAAAATTAGGCATTATTTAATTTATTATAAAAATAAAAATATTATTGCAAAAGGACAAAACACCATCCAACACTTTGATGCGGAAATTTTAAATTAATAAAAAGATTGTAGTTTGTTTACATATCATATAATTATATATTTATTGATCTCTTATGGTTATTTTAATTCATTTTGCTTTCAATAGTGTTCTTGGACTGACTTGGCATTATTAAATGAAAAGCAAATCCATTGAAGCAGATACTAAATTTCATTGATGTTGAAGTATGAACTCGAGCGTTCAGACTTTATAATCATAAACTAATCAAAGATTAGAAGACATTTGATCTTTTGAGAGGATAAAGTATGGATTATTTTTAAGTATCTTCAAGTTGCATTTCATTTCAACCTAGTACAAAGACAAGGAGCATACCAAGCCCCTGAGGGGGCGGTCGAGTTGGTAAAATGGAAAATACGGGATCAAAAGATCCTGTGTTCAAATCCCCCTATCTACGCTCTCTCGATTGAGCTTGTTGTACAGAGCTTACTTAGTGCAAAATACCTGATTGGTGTGATTTGCAAGCTATTGTATCAATCCGGATATTTACTCAATGCGTATCTAAATGATAACGGCTGCGGTTTCTTCCGTTTTCAAAAATAAAAAATAAAAAAGAACAAACTAACCTCACTTATCCATTTCAATAATCAGTAGACTTCATAATTATCAACTACATACTACCACAAACTTTGAAGATGGTGTGGAGATTTGAACATCTGTCCAGAAAGTTAGTCAAAGCTACATTTGTTTGCCAGGGAAAGAAACTAAAAGTTCAAACAGTTCAGCGAAAGGGTTACCGAGCTTTGACACCATTTGAGATCGAACTAAATACGTACCCCTTACATATTTGAGTGACCGAGACGGACTTGAACTCGGTGCCATGAAGTGTTCAGAATCCCTCTCAAGTTCCAGATATCTTGAACACGCTCCGGTTGGACGTTTGCTGCTGAATCTACCTGTACATGATGAGAAGAAGAAACATCATGAGTTGGATAATCATAGCTTTGATGACAAGTATTTATGGGATTGCATCTCATTTCAATGCCAATAACCTAGTTATACCATGGAAAAAGTTCTAACACGTATTTATCGTGCCGGTGCTAAGTAGTTAGGAATTGGTATAACAAGTTCTTCTACTCTGTATCCATCAATCTAGTTAATTTGTTTCCATTATATTGTCATTAGCTGGCAATTTCTTGACATCTTCGGATTGCATGCATAAAGAGGAGAAGCTCATAGTCTGTAACAACCATTGGTGCATCTGGTTATTCTAAGTGCATAAAACTATGATGGATGGATGACACTTGCCGCTTTTGCCACAATTTCTGTGCTTTTTGAGAGTTCGACTGTGACCTCAAACAGCACCCAAGCCCATCTGTCACTACTGATATCATCTGCAATGTATGGAAGACCAGGTTTTTGGTATCTGGAGGCTTCCACCCAGGTTTTGCCACCATCAACAGACACATCTACTCTCTCAATTCCTCGTCCACCTCCTGATGCTGCATATCCACTAACTTTAACCTGCAGAATAAATTGAAAGGAAAAGATTAAAATGGTTCTATGTCTAATCAATCAGCAAAAACACCTACAGGATTTAAGGGGTATTGTGTTTCATTCCAATAAGATAACTATAAAACATCACCATTCATCAATGAAATAATCGATGGATGATGACAACTTGCGAACATGAAGATCTCCAAGAATATAATGATTCAAAATATGACAAAATTTTGAATATGATCCGAGAGATGAATATATGTATATGTGCACGTGGACATGAAATAAAATTTACAACGGCAACAACTAACCTTTCCAGGCTTTACTGAAGCTAGATCCTCCAAAGAACAAATGGCACACTGTCAAGCAGAGAATAAAAACAACCTCGTTTGAAAAGAAAATCAAATGAACATGAAAACCGGAAAACCTTCTTATAAGGCCTCGAGGAAATACCTGGACTGGGAAATCCATCTGTGGCTTCCTAGTGGACCAATTGATGTTATCCCAATTCACTGATGGAGGAAACATCTTGTAATCTTTTTGCATAAAGAATCCCTAAAAGAAAATTCTAACATATGATGATTGGACCGGACAAACTATTTTAAAGTTAATTTGACATAAGGCATATCATTTTTCAACCTGGCATTCTTCTGCAATTATGTTAATATGATCCAACCATTTGACAGAACGGGCACCGATAACACCTGGGACAACCACCCTTAATGGATAACCGTGGTCCCTGTTTAGAGGCTTTGGCAAAGGTAGAAAGACAGAAGTTAACTTTTGACAGTGAATAGAAACAGCAGACTCAGTTGTATATGTGACACAACCAGCACACGACATTCTGACAAAACCAAATCAGAACAAGTGCAGAAAACAAGCATCCTTAAATTTTTTTGACATCTGAGAAATTCACAACTTTTGACAAGCAGTACAACTTTCATGATTTCAGTTTCTTCGTTCAAATATCCTGAAATGTGTATGCCATGAAACAGAATAACAAACCTCTCATGTCCTACGGAGCGATGAAATAATAATAAGACTAAGAATAGTAGTCACAAAATGTCCAGAAACCACATTGAGTTCTGAGTATAGACACTAATCATTCACAAGGTAAGCGAAAGGCTCACAAAATCCCGTCCCTAAGAAGCGAAACTCCCAACGAAAAGGAAGAACATTGTTTCCCTTGTAGAATGTGTGCTTTTCTGGATGACCATAGTCTAAATGTTGAAAAAAAAAAAGAACATTGTTTTCCTTGTAGAATGTGTGCAAGAGGTAGGAAATGGAACTTGTTTGAACAGAAAAAATTGATCTCCATAATGAAATAATTTAGTAAACGGTAAAAAAAAAAAAACCTACTAAAGATCAAATTCACAGAAGCAACATCATTAACCTCTCCATTCAAAAAATAAAAAATCAACACTTACTAACCTCTCCATTCATCTCATATGCAAGCAAAACATCAGAATTAGGGTTTGTGGCCTGACTAAGAGGAATTGATGCCTTGTAGGGTCCTCCATTCTCTTCCTACGCATACCAATATTCATAGTAAGAAACATATGCACAAACAATTCCAACCACAGAGGTACACCAAACAAATAAACAAGTTTCCAAGGACTATTCAAGAAATGTCAGCATTAATACCTTACACTTGTCGATGCTAACAAATTCAACATGTTTTCCACCTGCTCTTGTGGTGCTTGTCAATTTGGAAATGCCAACAAGTTCAAGAACATCAGCCAATTTGGCACCACCCCAAACAGCTGAAAGGTACTCAAATAATTAGAAATGTAATATGTGAACTCTTCCTGAAAAGCTAAGGATCACTTGGCGTTCAATCATTAAAAACACCTAATAGATTACTGTTTATTGCTTTACTTATGTCTGCAATTTTATTTTTCCAAGTATCAACAATATATAGTTAGCAAATTGGACGTAAAGTCCAAACCTAAACCAGTTTGAGTTAGTTGCTCTTTCCACATAAAAATCAGTAAAGCATCTATGTGAACCATACCAAAAGAATAAGTACTTAAATCATCAAGGAGCATTTAAAACATAGATGTTAGAGAAGTAACAAAATATATGCTTGAGTCATAATTCCAAACTCAGAATTAACAAAACAAACCATTTCCTATAGCAGAAACATCCCAGCCAACTCCTTTCACAGTTTTCACCTTGCTCATGGCAGTTCTTCTGTTACCAGCACACTGAGAATCTCGTATGAACCAAATAAAGAAAAAAATATATCAAATAGTTTCACTAACTGAGTAATCAAGCACAGGCCAACAAATCTGCATTATTCAACATACCTGTAATGTGGCAGTGACATTATATTTTGGAAGCATCCTGTACTTTTACAACATAGGTAAATTCCTTAGATTGCTCTAAACTATGGAAAGGAATTTAAGAAAAACAATGTACAAACAACTTACCTGATATCTCTCATAAGCATTTCTCTCGGATTATCGATTAGACCACGAATGGATATAGAATATCTGCTCAGGCGAACAGGGAGCAGATAAAAAATTGTTAAGGTTTAAGAAAAGCAGGAACAGAAACAACGTGAATGCACAACCTTTCAATGTCGTCAATCACAGGGATGGGTCCATGGTTTCTCTTGTAAAACAAATCCACAGGTGTCACGTAGGACCCAATCAACGCTGAACGAGGTGGCTCGGCGTTAAAAGGTTGCTGTATAAGAGTTGAACAAACCATCCATTCAATCTCTTCAAGAATAAGCTCAAAAATGATGAGATAGCTCCAAGATACACCTCAAGGACATAGCACAAACAAAAGAACCAAAAGAGCATCCAGTTTTGAAATCAAAAGACAATTATGTAAAAACCTCCAACAAAAGTGTCCACCTTTGACCTCAAAAGACAATCTATCTACAAGTAACAACAGTAAGATTCCTCACAGGAGGCATATCAAAGATAGCTTTCACAACGTTCATGAGCATATGAACTTAAGGAAGCTCTCTTCTGAACTTTAAAATCATCAAAATCCATGTATCCTGGAATAAGAAATCCCATCGCAGAAATTTTATTTAAACACTCATCCTAGCAGGCCCAGAAAGTTGACATTCCATACCAGCCAAAGAACAGTCTTTCACCTGGAATCTCTATGGGAGACATATCAAAGCAAAACTAGAAGCCTTTGTGGGAGGAAAAAAAAACAGAAAACAAAAGCACAATCGTATTGAAAGGATTCAAAGCAAAAGAAGAAGCTTAGAGCAGAGGTAGACGCAAAGCTGGCCTTGGCGTTGATTCGAAGAGAAGGGTGACGAGGTGGTTCTTCCGAGTAATCCGAAGGTCCTCTGATTCCAGGCATTCTCAAAGATTCTCCCTTCAAGCTTCCTGTGCTAAAGCTTGTAATCTATGACAAAAGAAAGCAGACGTAAAAGAGAGAAATTTTAAGATGGGATTTTTCTTTGTGATCGGTTGATACAGTGAGTGAGGAGTGACGCCGAAGCTAGTGGAAGGGTGCGAAGAACACACGTGACCTGACAAATGACAAATGTTGCTATCGACCAGCCCGATCAAAAAACCTTGTTTCTGGACCCACATCCCTTGAAAAGGACGATGACGACGTGGCACGAGAGGCTCCTTCCTCGGTTACTACGAACTACGAGGTAATTACACCTGGCATCGTCTTCTTCTTTTAGTTCCCCTGTTATTGGTTTGGTCTTTTTTGGGATTTGCTTTCTTATCTCAAATCCATGAATAAGCAAACTCATATGAGACACATTGTCATCCAGAAAAAGGACCGTGAATTGTGTTAGTTTCAACTGATTTTCCTTTTTCGCACTAAAAACCATTTTGTCCTTGCATTCTTGGAGCGTGATGCACCAAAAAGTGTTTATTTGTTCACTCATTTGACAGTATCCATCATCAAGATCTCAAAGAAAATGACATATATTCATTTATCATTCTCAGAGACATTTTCTTGGTCCACTTTAGAACTAACCATGCTGTTACGTGGAGGAGACCCTGCATATTTGCTTCTGACGTGGCGATGTGACCAAATAAGATCTCTTATCGTCAAGTTTTAATACGAATAGGTCAGGGTTATTGGGTTTCATTAGGAAACTGATGCCTTAAGTCATGATACAAATAGGTCAAGGTTGTTGAGTTTTATTAGAAAACTGATGCTTAAGTTATGGTGATTTGTTTTGATTCCATCGAATTAGGTACTGGAGTGGTCTAGTAATTTCTAGGTTGTTATTTTCTTGTAAGTTTCATTATTTCATGACGAGTGAGTGCTATGAATTAGCACCAGACTATTTAACAAAGATCATGCTGAATTGATCAAATATAATACTCTCCTCTCTGACTTTTCTTTCTTTCCTTATCTGAAATATTCTACAAGTAATCTAGCAATTGGTATCAGAGCAGATTATGATGGAAACTAGAATTAAGGCAACAACCGATCTTTGCAATGAAGTTACTGAGCTACTCCAAAAATAAGAGGCTGTCCTAACTCAGGTTAGTGACAATTACGATCATCTGAAGACGAAAGTGGATACTAATTATGACCAGCTTAATGTAATGATGCAGAACCTCACAAATGAGTTCATGTCATTTAGAATGGTGGCCATACCAACCTGACAGAACTCAGGAGACATCTTTTTTCGGGAACTGGAATTTCAAGAACCAACCAAGACAATCTCAAATCGCCTAATACAGATACTCCTAAGCATCAACCCAAGTTACAATTTCCACGCTTTGAGGGAGATAACCTACAAGGCTGGTTATTCCGTTCTGAGCAATATTTCGGATATCATGGAGTACCAGAAATTCAGAAGTTGTCCATTGCATCATTCCATTGGACGGTTTAGCTTTACAGTGGTACGAATGGTATACAAAAATCAGGGGACCCTATCCTAGTCAGAATTTAGCCAAGCACTCTTAAAGAGGTTTGGGCCAACGGACAATGAAAACCCAGGTGAAGCTCTCAAAAGACTGAAACAAAATACTACCGTAGATGTCTATCAAGAGGCGTTTGAGCGATTGTACAATATAGTAGATGGGCTGCCAGAGAGCTTCCTCGTTAGCAATTTCATTGGAGGCCCAAAAGATGACCTGCACATGGATGTAAGGATGAACAAGCCACGAACTCTTCCCGACGCAGTTGGACTAGCACGATTGGCTAAGGAAAGATACCAGAGTCATTGACGACCAAAAGTAGGCTTTTAGAGCACAACGAATTCTACACAAAAGCCAGTAGGAACTCTAGGTTTGTGAACTCTTGGCTGCAGGGTTAATTAGACCCAGTACGAGTCCGTTTTCATCTCCAGTTTTGCTTGTAAAAAAGGCCAGTGGTGAGTGGAGGTTTTGTGTAGACTACCGCGCTCTCAACGCTCTCACAATCAAAGATAAATTTCCAATAGCGGTCATTGAAGAATTGATGGATGAGCTGTTTAAGGCACGATACTTCTCCAAATTCGATCTCGGGGCAGGATACCATCAGATTCGGGTCTATGAAGAGGATATTCCAAAAACTGCATTCCGCACGCACGAAGAACACTATGAGTTTGTGGTCATGCCTTTCGGCCTCACTAACGCACCATCCACTTTCCAGAGCCTCATGAATGAATCTTCTGACCATATTTGCATAAGTTCGTCCTAGTCTTCTTTGATGATATTTTGATTTTTTTTTTAAACATGGGAAGAACATTTACAGCATATTCAAGGGGTCCTCTCGGTTCTGAACAAACATTAACTTTTTGATAAACGTGAAAAGTGCATGTTTGGGGTCCAACGGATTTCCTACCTAGGCCATGTATTGACTGGAAAAGGGATTGAGCCCGATCCAAGTAAAATTGAAGCCGTATGGAATTGGCCCGTTCCAAAAAGGTCCGCGAGATCCGTGGTTTTTTAGGATTAGCCGGGTACTACTATAAGTTCATCAAATTCTACAGTATTATTACAGCACCTCTTAACCGTTTGTTGAGCAAAGAAGGGTTCCATTGGACACATGAGGCTAAAGAAGCGTTCCAACACCTCAAGTATTCCCTATCTCATGCACCGGTTCTGAGACTACCAAATTTCTCTCAACCATTTGTGATTGAATGTGATGCAAGCGGGGACAGAATAGGTACGGTCATGATGCAGCAGGGCCGGCCAATTGTTTTCTTCAGTGAAGGCCTTAAGGGAGAGCTTCATTGGCTTACTCAACTTATGAGAAGGAGATGTTGGCCATTGTGAAATCGATAAGAAAATGGAGACCTTATCTTTTGGGCAACTCTTTTATTGTTAGGACTGATCACCGAAGTATGAAATATCTGATGGAACAACACATCACAACTCCTGCTCTAAACCGATGGCTGCCTAAACTCATGGGCTAAGACTACAAGATAGAATACAAGAAAGGGGCTAAGAACGCTATGCCGATGCCCTCTCTCGCAGAGCTGAGATTTGTTTCAATGTTGTTTCTGCACCCAAAGCCGTATGGTGGCAGCAACTACAGGAGGAGTGTCATCGTGATCCATATTATAACCGATTTAAAAATCATCCCAGGGCACAGAACCAGAATGGAGTATGGTTCTTAAAAGACTCTGAGTCATCCTTAGTCCTACCTCTCCTCTTATTCCCATAATCTTGGCCGAGATTCATGACACAACCACTGGTGGTCATTTTGGTTTTTACAAAACCATCAATAGAGCACGGGCTGATTTCTATTGGGACGGGATGCAAAAATCAGTTTTGGGTTACATCAGGCAGTGCGATGTTTGTCAAAGAAACAAAGCAGATCATCTAGCTCCAGCCGACCTCCTCTAACCTCTTGCCATACCAGACAAAATATGGACCGATGTCTCAATGTATTTCATTGAAGGATTGCCGATTTCAAGAGGGTGTCAGGTAATCATGGTTGTTGTTGACAGACTCTCAAAGTATGCTTACTTTATTCCCTTGTCTCATCCGCTTACTGCTTTCACGGTTGCAAAAGCCTTTATTGCAAATATTATTCGACTACATGGGATTCCTACCAATATTGTCAGTGATAGGGACTGACTATTCTTGAGTAGTTTTTGGGATAAACTGTTTGAAATGCAAGGAACCAAACTTACATGAGCAGCAGTTCCTACCCTCAATCAGACGGACAAACGGAGGTAATTAACCGGGTTTTGGAACAATATCTCAGGTGTTTTTCAGGTGATCAACCAAAGAAGTGGAAGGAGTGGCTTCCATGGGTAGAGTATAGTTACAATACCCCCATTCATTCCTCCATTAAGATTTCTCCTTTCCAGGCTGTCTATGGTGTTCCACTCCTCATTTGCTTCGATATGTTCTGGGCACTGCCAAAGTTGAAGCAGTGGATTCTTATCTTCAGGAGCGTGATGAGATGATCAAGGAACTAAAGACTACATTACAACGGGCTCAGGACCGTATGCGTCGGGATGTTGAGTCAGGGTCGTTTCTATCATTTTATAGGGCCCCAATAAATCGACAATATACTTAATTTTACATGTTTGTATAAAACATAAATGACTCAATTTATAAGTTTACATAATCAACTAAATATTAAATGATTATAACACTAACAAATATACAGAGGATCGTAATTTATGAAAAATAATTTCTCCGTGCATTTCTAGATGCAAAATCATTAATAATATTATTAAGATCAATATTATCCAACATATCCTTCTAAATACATAACATAGCTAAACCATTCAACCTTTCTTGTGACATTGATGACCTCAAGTAGGTTTTCAATAATTTTAACT
>JAOQMQ010000195.1:2954793-2975864 GCA_027563845.1 Erythroxylum subrotundum
TAGAATAAACCAACCATTTTCTATCACTAATCTCTCCATTACTCAAATTTCTATAATAATAAGAATATGAAAAATGAAGAGAGGTATTGTCCAAAGGAAACATAAGATTCAACTCTCTTACAGGCCCTTTTTCAATTAAAATATCTCTTACTTTATTATCAAGATTATCCCAATATCTAGGATTATAAATGTCCAATATAGGGCTTACTTGCTCATCTGCCTTTAAATTTTCTGAAGTGGATGCATTTGGTGCTTGATCATCCTCACTCAGATTTCTAATATCCTCGTGAATATGAATCTCATCACTTAGATTTTCTTTATGTTGTTCAAAACCACCTTCACCTAATTCCTCAGGACTCTCACTAGAGGAGCCTACTTTTTAAATAAATTTATTAATTGCTCATTTTTTGGATTCTATCAAATGTACTAGTTGTTTTCTTTTTTTCCCCCTTTTTTCACTTCCAAACAAATGCTTTTTTGGCAACATAATATAAACTAATTATAACACATTTCGATGAGAAAAAGAACAAAAGCACCTATATGGAATTGGAAGAAGTATGTAGCTACAACCAAACTCTAATAGCTTCACAATATATCACAAAGATATATAAATGGCATTATAGATGTGATTGAGGAAAAAAAATAAATAGCAAATTTTAATATCTAATATTAAAAATAACAAAACAAAGAGCAAAAATACATTAAAAAAATCAGAAACTTTACCTTTAAATTATACTTAGAACTCAGAAGACAAAATCGTAAAATTTTTTGCTGCTAATTTTTGAGTTGAAGTACTTTAAATACATATGTTGATGAAAATAGAAAAATTAGAAGGTAAAAGTACACTTAAATATTTCAAGACTATTTATAAACATAAGATGTTAACTTATAACGTTAATTTATAATGTTAACTTAACTTATAACGTTAACTTATAACGTTAAATAAGCTTGCCCAACGTTAACTTATAACGTCAAAAATCACCAACGTTAAAATTATTTATTACTACCTCTACCTGCAGCCTACGTAACCTGCAATCTTGGAACTGGCAATCTTTGAATTCTTACTACCTGCAATCTTGGAACTTGCCTAATATTTACTCTTCGAAACATCACCAACGTTAAATCAATTTTAAGTGAATTAGTTATATGCTGTGGGAGTCAAAAGCCAAAATATGGGATTAGGGGGCTCCTTCTCATCGTGAGCCTTGGCCCCTGCCCAGGGCCGACACTGTGTGGAGTTCATGGTAGGAGATTATGTATATCTGAAGTTGCAGCCATATAGGCATAATTCGGTGGCCTTTCGGGCCTCCCTCAAACTCTCTCCACGCTACTATGGTCCATTCTGTATTGTGGCTCGTGTGGGGCCTGTTGCTTATAGGTTGGAATTACCTTCAGGATCGAGAATCCATAACGTTTTTCATGTCAGTAAACTCAGGAAATGCTTGGGGAATGTACCAGTAGCATCGACCGCTTTGCCCCCATCCTCTGAAGATATAGCCGTTTTTCCTCAACCAGAAAGAATTCTCCAAAGGCGACTTGTTAAGAAAGGGGTGTATCGACCAAAGGAAGAAGTCTTGATAAGTGGGCTGGTGCACCTGTTGAAGACGCTACTTGGGAAGATTTGAGAAGATTTCAGAAGATTTTTCCGTCATTTTCCCTTGCAGACAAGGGATCTTGAAGAGGGGAGGAAGCTGTTACGTGCAAGAGACCTTGCATATTTGCTTATGATGTGACCAAATAGGATTTCTTATTGTTAAGTTTTAATACAAATAGGTCGAGGATTGTTAAGTTCATTAGGAAACTGATGCCTTAAGTTATGATATGAATAGGTCAAGGTTGTTGAGTTTCATTAAGAAACTGATGCCTTAAGTTATGTTAATTTGTTTTGATTTCATCGGATTAGGTGGTAGAGTGGTCTATTAATTTCTAGGTTGTTATTTCCTTGTAAGTTTCCTTATTTCATGTTGAGTGAGTGCTATAAATTAGCACTAGAAAATTTAATAAAGATCATGCTGAATTGATCAAATCTAATACTCTCCTCTCTGACTTTTCTTTCTTTCCTTATCAGAAATATTCTACAAGCAATCTAGCACATGCGTGCCCCATGGAATCACTTGATCAGTTGCTCTTTTCGGGTTAATCAGTTTTTACATATTTTATTAAATCTTATTAACGTATTTACGTGTAAACTCCACGTAAATATGTTGTCAAAATTAAATATTATAAAGTTTTTTTTTTGGCCAATAAAATATTATAAAGTTGAAACACCGGAAAACAAAGGATATCGTTCCGGAATCACTACCTTGTACTGTGTTTATTATTGAGAACTGCTAAATGAATTGGATGCTAAGTTACTATCTCCAAGGAGACTTTGATCTTTGTATAGCCTGGTTGCACTTCCTGTTGCAGCTATTTTTTATCTTTGTCAGAACCAGTGTGCGAAGCATTGATTACACGAGAAACAGATAAGCTGTTGCTCATTGGAGGATTTGAATTCGGCCCTGAACTTTCGACCAACTACACGTATGGAGTTCTGCTAGATCAAGCACCTAGTCCTGATTAGTCCCACTTGAGACATTGTGTCTATACAAGCCATGGTCAAGCGCATAGACTCCAACTCCAAGGAATTCGTACAAGGCAATGCTGCAATATAGATCGTCTCGTCTAAGGAGCCTCAGCTCAGCTGAGACGCAAACTAAACTGAGAAAAAGGTTCTGCATGCACTTGAGAGTTTATTTGAGGTGAAATTACTAAGGAAGTCCACGTCTTTTAGAAGATTTTAGCTGCCGTGGTTTTGTTTCTTTTCCCTGAAAATTTAGGCTGAAATTGTGCTTGAGAGCTCAAAACAGTTTCACTATGAGGTAGATGGGTGGTTGTTTCCACTTAGAAAACATCAAAAGTAACACATCACAGGAGCCTTTGTAGTACTTACTGTATTATAGTCCTCTGGTACCACCAAGATTTCCCCTTTCCCTGGCTAATATACACCCACCAACTTGCACCAGTAGACTCAAAAGGGAAATTCACAAGAGGAAGTTGTAAATGCTATTAGTTGTAAATGCTATACTTCTGTATTACTAGAACCAAAAGGAGATAAACATTCGGGTTTCTCCAATTCAATGTGGTTACTATACAAAACTTTCTTTTTTACAGGTTGACCTTCAAAGCAAACCATCGTATTAATTTGCTATCGACAGTTCGTGCGCCAGGAATAGAATAAATCAAAGTCTCTGTAGCATATATTTTACAGATACTGTACCTTGATCATTTTGTTTTATAGATCTGTGCTTCTCCTTCTTACTGCTGCATCGACGTAATTCTTTTCGGATGGATGAAGTGTGATTCTAAAACAAGGATCCTGAACCATGTCAACAGAGAGTTCAATCAGCACTAGAGCATCATAACTACTGCACAAAGTGGAGACATTTATGAGAAAACATAAGGCCTTGCAGCAGCAAAGTCTACATTTTAAGCACGTCATTGCAGTAACCCAGTTGGCAAGCCTAATATACTAACAACAGTCAAGAATAAGACATTGTGATGAATGAATATTAAAAAAGATACAGTTTTTCGAATTCAAAGAGTATACTTGCAGTAATACCTGTTCTCTTGTTTAGAGTTCGACTGTTCCTAAGCCCGAGCTAAACTTTATGTGGAGCGTTTGTCTGCAAGGCACGTTTCAGAAGAGATTTGTAGGCTTCACTTCTCGACCACTCGTCAATTTCACGAGCACGTAGAACAGGAAGAGGATGTGAAAGTTGCCTAGTCTGAGCATTTCTGGAGAGAACCAACATGTCAAGCATAGACCTATCGATACACATACTTATTGATGTTCTGTACATAATTTTGCTCACCTAATATACCAGCCAACTGGACTTGAAGAAGCTTGGTCATAAGAGCGAGCTTGTTCCAAAAATGCATCCACATTTAATTGATCAGCTAATGACGGGCTTCCCCCAGCTAATTTCATCAAAACAGAGATGACTACCTCTTGTAGGAGCAGAAAATAATCAGAAACTGAAGGAGAATATACAACAAAATAATTTTTTTTTGCAGTTCCAAGGCCTAGCAATTTATACCTTAGGGTCCTGAGCAACAAGAAGGGCTGCACGATCACAAGTTAATTCCGCTGCTCGTAGCCAACGAAAAAGCTGTTCTTCTAGGTTCTGAGCTATCAACCTACCAAGTCCTACAAAATTAACAGAAACAAGAGGTTCAATCCATCCGTAGATTCAGTAATTCTGTAATCTAAGCCAACTATCTAAGAAAAGCCAAATAATGAAGCTAATAGGCATATTTTATTACATAAATCATAAGTTTGCTCCTTAAAGAATGTGAAAATGTCACAAGAAATGAAACTCATGTGAATCAATGTCGCCTTTTGAAGTAGTTTGAAATTTACAGTTTTAGAACCAAATGCTCTGTTTGGATCTCTAACTAAAAGACACCAAAAACCTTGAAAATGTTGTTCAAGGAAACCATTATTCACAATAATCATTCAACAAAGCTTATATGAAACCCCCAAGCTAACTCAATTAGGATAATGCAGCTTCCCATCCAACCAAAGAGGAATTCTCACAATTTTGAAAGTTAGCAAGATCTACAAGATCTATTCTTGAATACACATTAAGTTGTACTTTCAGAGTCCACATATTCCATATACCTCTATATGCATGTCAAGGCTTGACTTGATGGGCAAAAAAAAAGACTTTGAAACTTAAAACAAAGATAACACCACCAAAATACCTACCAGGAACAGTATAGACCCCAAGCGTAAGAATGTTTGCAAATGTAAGCCACACGCCATGATCACATTTCAGATGACCCAGCTCATGAGCCAAAACTGCCTAACTTAAAGCAAAAGACCACCAATTAGTAGTCTTTCAATTAAGTGCATAAACAGATCAGGCGTATATATAGCTTTAACTAAAAACAAACAGTGGATAGAAAAATGATAAAGAACCAATTAGCACTAAGAACTATATTCAAAGTCCAAAACCTTGTCTGTGAATCTAATAAGCACTATTAATCTGCTGTAATAGTTTGACTGGAGAAAATATAATTGATAGTTGTAAAGATGTTTTTGATGAAGAAACAATGCAATACCTGCAGCTCCTTCTGCGTCAAAAGCTCCACTAGGCTGGTGTGCACCACAATGAATGGCTTTTTCCCACTTATTGCTAAAGTATAAGCATTTGGTAGAGGACTTTGCCGCACATACAGGTCAGGAGCTTCAATGTTCAGTATATCTGCTGCCTCAGTCATCAATTTATGAAGTTCAGTAAGCTGGACAAAAGATAAGACAGTTGGATCAGCAAACAAGTGCTGTAATCCCTGTGGTTTAGAGGGCATCTGTAATTAGAGTAAATAAGGAAGTACAAACACTTGATATGAAAACAAATTAAAACAATCATAATGCAATCAATCAACCGGTGCTTTCATATTGGAGATGGTTAACAAGAATCCAAGAGACCAAAATTGTGTAGAGGACACTCAAGTTTCAGAAGTGCATCGGCATGCCAGATAGATTTAAAATATCAGTTACCATCGAATCAAGATTTATCTGCTTAAAATGCCTTGACATTAAAATCAAGTAAGAAAATATACAATAGGAATAAGAGATACTTCTCGTAGAGTTAAAAAAGAAAATGGCCACTATTAAAATATATATAATAAATATCTTAACAAAGAAAATGGTCACTATTAAGATATATATAATAAATATCTTAACAATCTCCTCTTTTTTAACATTTTTGTCACAAATAAGAAACTTCCCTTAATGAAATAATTGGACATATAATCCACATGAGAAAAGAACTCCTCCTTAATCCAATATCAAGTTCCAAGCATAAACAAAAGTATCCAACATTCACAAACCGCTCAAAATAACCAAATACAAACCCAAGTCATCTTCCCCATTGGGACAAAAGATGTCAAAAAGAAAAGTTAAGAGGCATCAGAGAATCGAAGAACCCGCTACTTCAGTTGATGAAAAGCATCAAGACCCACTTGAAAAATGCCTTCAATCCGCTCAATTTCAATAAACAAAGCTGCAAGAGGGTTGACAAAGGAAGTCCTCGAAGCATCTGAAGGACCAGATGAAGTGTAGGGCAAATCCACAATTCTTGGCGAGATGTTCATCAAGGTGACTGGTTCAAGTATACTGATACCAGTTTGTTAAAGAAAATGCCCTCGAATCAGATATCGGTTGAATTTAATAGCCCGAAAAATAGTAACGAAAATAAATATAGGCAAAACAAAATGGGATAGAATACAAAGATTTACGTGATTCGGTCAATGTGACCTACGTCCACGGCCGGAGATTGACCAATTTTATTAGTATGTGGAGAATGTATACAAGTACAAAAAACTGGAACTAAAGACTTTTAAAACTCATCAAATATACAGAAAATAACTGAAAAACAGATGAGAGGATTTGTGTTGTTTTGGTGACTGAAGGAGAGGAAGGAATGGTGTGTTTATGTCCCAAACTTCTGTCCAAAATTTCTTCAATATGCGCGCAATCTCAGCAATTGACAACAATGTTATGCGCACAAAGAAAATAATGTATCTATGACAAATTCTAAACGGTGGCCATCTATTTTTGACTTAATGGAGGAGGCCAAAGCATGCAACCAATAGCCAACAATTTTTGACTTATTGGAGGGGCCAAGACATGCAACAAATCTCTATCTTAACTTGGTCCCGAACAATTAGTGATTTGCTCCACCTTCTCCGACAATGCCCCAAAAAAGAGTTATATCACCAACTATAAACGCCAATCAAGTCCAAGCACTGTTTGAACTTGTAAACTGGAAGAACCTTCGTAAACATGTCAGCAGGATTGTCGTTAGTGTTGATCTTGTGAATAAGAACCTTCTTCTCTACAATAGTATCCCGAATGAAATGATACTTCACATCAATATGTTTCATCCTCTCATGATACATCTGGTCTTTCGTCAAATAAACAGCACTAAGGTATTGAAAATGCAAAGTATAAGGCACGTTTAGTTGCAAAGGGCTACAGTCAGGTACAAGGTATTGATTTTAATAATGTTTTCTCACCAGTAGTGAAACATAGATCTATTTGTGTATTATTTGCATTGGTTGCCATGTTTGATTTAAAATTAGAACAACTTGACGTCAAGACAGCATTCCTACATAGCGAATTAGATGAGTGGATTTATATGAAACAGCCTGAAGATTTTGAAGTTGCAGGAAAGGAAGACCATGTATGTTTGTTGAAGAAATCCTTGTACGGATTGAAACAATCCCCAAGATAGTGGTACAAGAGGTTTGATTCATTTATGTTGGGTCCTGATTTCTCCAGGAGCATGTATGACAGTTGTGTTTACTTTCGGAAGTTAGATGACGGTTCACTCATCTATTTATTGTTATATGTTGATGATATGCTCATTGCTGCCAAGAAAGTCACAGATATTCACCATTTGAAGGTCTTATTGCATGATAAATTTGAGATGAAAGATTTGGGAGCAGCAAAGAAAATTCTTGGCATGGAGATAAGACGTGATCAAGAAGTTGGTAAATTATTCTTGATCCAGGAGAATTATCTCAATAAAGTTTTGGAGAGATTTGGCATGAGAGATGCCAAAGCAGTTAGTACTCATCTTGCTAGTCATTTTAGACTATCTGCCGCTCAATCACCACAGTCACAGGAAGAGGAAGATTATATGGTACGAGTTCCGTATTCTAGTATCGTCGGCAGTATTATGTACGCAATGGTATGTACTCGTCCCGATATTTCACAAGCTGTTAGTGTCGTTAGTAGATATATGGCCAATCCTGGCAAAAAACATTGGCAAGCGGTGAAATGGATTCTCAGATACTTAAAGGGCACTTCAAACTTTTGTTTGGAGTTTGGTAGAACCAGCAACACTTTGCTTGGTTTTGTAGATTCAGATTATGCCGGTGATCTCGACAAACAAAGGTCTCTGACAAGTTATGTATTTTGCATTGAAGGTTGTGCCGTTAGCTGGAAAGCTACTCTACAACATGTAGTAGCTTTATCTACTACTGAAGCAGAATATATGGCAGTTACTGAGGCTATCAAAGAAACATTATGGTTGAGAGGTTTATTTGGCGAGTTATCCCTACATTAAGGGGTTACTACTGTTTATTGTGACAGCTAGAGTGTTATTCATTTGACGAAAGACCGGATGTATCATGAGAGGACGAAGCATATTGATGTTAATTATCATTTCATTCGGGATACTATTGCAGAGAAGAAGGTCCTTATTCAGAAGATCAACATTAAGAATAATCTTACTGACATGTTTACAAGGGTTCTTCCAATTTATAAGTTCAAGCAGTGCTTGGACTTAATTGGCGTTTATAGTTGGTGATATAGCCCTTTTTGGGGCATTGTCGGAGAAGGTTGAGCAGATCACTAATTGTTCAGGACCAAGTCAAGGTGGAGATTTGTTGTATGCCTTGGCCCCTTCAATAAGTCAAAAATTGTTGGCTATTGGTTGCATGCTTTGGCCTCCTCTATTAAGTCAAAAATAGATGGCCACCGTTTAGAATTTGTTATAGATACATTATTTTCTTTGTGCGCATGACATTGTTGTCAATTGCTGAGATTGCGCATAGATTGAAGAAATTTTGGATAGAAGCTTGGGACTTCAGCTATAAATAGAAGGCATGATTTGAGACATAAACACACCATTCCTTCCTCTCCTTCAGTCACCAAAATAGCACAAATCCTCTCATCTTTTCTTCAGTTATTTTCTATATATTTGATGAGTTTTTAAAGGCCTTTAGTTCCAACCTTTTGTACTTGTATACATTCTCCACATATTAGTAAACTTGCTCACTCTCCGGCAGTGGACGTAGGTCACATTGACTAAACCACATAAATCTTTGTATTCTGCCTCATTTTGTTTTGCTTATATTTATTTTCGTTACTATTTTTCGGGCTATTAAATTCAACCGATATCTGATTCGAGGACATTTCCTTTAACAAACTGGTACAAGTATACTTGAACCAGTCACCTTGATGAACATCTCGCCAAGAATTTTCGAGGAACCACGGGTTGTGGATTTGCCCTACACTTCATCTGGTCCTTCAGATGCTTCGGGGACTTCCTCTGTCAATCCTCATGCAGCTTTGTTTATTGAAATTGAGCAGATTGAAGGCATTTTTCAAGTGGGTCTTGATGCTCTTCGTCAACTGAAGTAGCGAGTTCTTCAATTCTCTGAGGCCTCATAACTGTTTGAACCAATCGCCTTGATGAACATCTTGCCAAGAATTTTCAAGCAACCACGGGTTGTGGATTTGCCCTACACTTCATCTGCTCCTTCAGATGCTTCGGGGACTTTCTCTGTCAATCCTCATGCAGCTTTGTTTATTGAAATTGAGCGGATTGAAGGCATTTTTCAAGTGGGTCTTGATGTTCTTCGTCAACTGAAGCAGCGGGTTCTTTGATTCTCTAATGCCTCTTAACTTTTCTTTTTGGCATCCTTTGGATGTTCTTCGTCAACTTAAGCAGCGGATTCTTTGATTCTCTAATGCCTCTTAACTTTTCTTTTTGGCATCCTTTGTCCCAAAGGGGGAGATGACTTGGGTTTGTATTTGGTTATTTTGAGCGGTTTGTGAATATTTGATACTTTTGTTTATGCTTGGAACTTGACGTTGGATTAAGGGAGAGTTCTTTTCTCATGTGGATTATATGTCTAATTATTTCATTTTAGGGAAGTTTCTTATTTGTGACAAAATGCCAAAAAGAGGAGAGATTGTCAAGATATTTATTATATATCTTATTATTTAATTTTGACATTTTTTATTATTGAATCTTCAAGATAATGATTAAAAATCCAAATTAAGATGAGGTGTAACAAAGCAATGCTTCTTATTTAAATTGAATTTTTGGATAAGGGTTGAAGTGAGAAAGAAGTTTATCTTTAATAGAGGTGTGTGTGGATCACACTAGTGGATGGAAGGACATCCTGAGATTGTTATAAATTGTGTTATGTGCGTGCGTAACTCTAAGTCTGGACTTCTTGTGTGCGTGACTGTAAGTCTAGACTCCTTGCGTGTGTGACTTTGTCTTTGCATTATTCTAAGTTGGTTGCAAGGGTGTGTGAAGTGAGGCTATGGTCTGATTGTTTCAATGATAAAACAAAATGCATGAAAGCACTAACGTGGTAATCTCTATGTTGACATAATTTCATCTTGAGCAGCAACATTTGTTGATTGATTTCCTTGTGAGTGTGACATCTTGGAGTGGTAACAACTGAGTGTTGTTTTTCGTTGTATGGCTCACGGCTGGGTTGCTCTGTATATTGTGTGTGATTTTTGCTAAGGTTAATCGTGGTGTGGGGTCTGTTGGATTTTGTGTGAAGGCTTGTTTGCGTGAGCTGTCATACTTGATGTCTTCTTGTTGCAGCTGTGAGTTAACACCTCTATTTGCGTAAATCAGCCTATAGTGTGTGGTGACAACTTTTAGATCTGTTTCAGTGGAGCTGAACCTATCGGGAAGTTGTTTTTCTTTTGTTTCTCAAGTGTTCTCATTCATGTTGAATTTTGTTTAATCACTTGAGTTATTCATTTATTGTTCTTTCGTTAAAAGATTATTGAGAAAAATCCTCTATTGAGGTTAACACGAGTCGATCGTGTTATTGGGTGTGAATCACCTTTACGGATAGTGAGGACGAGGAATAATATCAAGGGTTGAGTAATGTTGGCTCAGTAACGCCTTGTATAAAACAATTGTCATTACTGAAAGTATTAAACTAGATGAGGACCCCGTAGACATAGGCAAAGTGTGTCGAACTACGTTACCAAATTTTGGTGTTGATTTATATTTGTGCCTTTAATTTTTCTGGTTTTTAATTATGCTAAAAATGACTATGATAAATCAAAGATTTTGCGAAACTACTAAGTTCTTTGGGATTTTCAGTAACAACAAACATCATCTAACAATATTTATGCAACAGTACCAGCTGCTTCAGTTTAAAAAAAAAAACCACGAAAGTACCTGATTGTTAGAAACCTTAACTGAAGTCCCAATATTTTCAAGAAGCATGATTTGCTCTGTCACAGTTCCTGAAATTATACACACGAGGGAAAAGTTTTATGAGAATATAAAAAGAAGGAAGCAAGTAGCTAGAAACCAAGTAGTCAAGAAGTACCTAACAAAAAATAACCAAAGCTTCGACCAAAAAAGCAACTAAGGACATAGGTGCATGAGAAGGAATGAAATTTGAAGAAATATGATGTGGAAATGGTCAGGGAGCTTCATTCAGATTGTCACAGTAGACAAGGAGAGAAATATGGCAAAAAGAACCAATCACAGAAGACAAGATTAAGTGAACCATACAATACAGATAACATTTTCCCAATTAAATGATGGTGAGTAAGCGAAACAGGAGGCTAGAAAGGAGGTTCTGAGTACCTAACAAAAGCTTTCCAAGCTCATTTAACCCGGGAATCATCCTCAGGATCAGCGTGTTCTGGAGTTAATACAAAGGAAAACAGAAAGAAAGATAAATGTCTCAGTTGGACAGCAAAAGAAATTGGCAAGTAAAAATTTAGAAACAGAAATATAAACAAGACAAGGTCAACATGATTTCTCTCCTCAACCACATGAATCGAGTGACAACCTATTCAGTATGTAATAAAACCGTCATGATCATCATGCAGTGAGTTAAAAATAAGGGAATCGTAACATCTTTCTCATCAATCAAAAGCAAGTTATATATAACAAAACAAAAGAGCAAACAAACAGTGAATGGATAGGATAACGAGCGGTACCTGCTTATCGAGAGGATGCCTAAAATCATCAGCATCAAGGTCGCGAAAGACTAGAGAAGAAGGAGAAGAAGAAGCGGTAGCTCTTGAAAGTAGAGAAACCCTTGGAAACTTATAGTTGAACGAGGAAAATCCAAGAGAAGTTGGATTATACAAAACCCGACGAGGAAAACCGATAGAAGAAGAATCAGTACTTCTCTTTTGAGGCAAGCAGAGAGAGGAGAGAGGCACAGATGCCATCGAACAAGACTAAAGCAGACTTGTGCGCTCACTTTGTTTTGGAAGTATAAGAAAAATCAAAGCTTTAGCTCTGTGATTAGCAGAAGAGTGACAGTTAAAGACCCTTAACCGATATTTTTGAGGCGTGCGACTGTGTAACTTGGTGTCCACTGAAGGAACAGTTGGATTTTTGTGAGGAGGTGGACCCACCTGCAATTTTTTATAATAATAAAATCATTTTCTTTATAATAAAAATGCCCTATTTCGCTTAAGCTTAAACGTTTTCTTTTGTCCACTTTCTGGAATCTGCTAACAGAGCTCTGCACATTTCTTTGTCATAAAGATCATAACTTTTTCTCTTCCAAATGTTAGTATTGGTTCTCTTATCGACTAACTAATGCCAACTTCATCAATGGAAGTTTTCGATTTCTGGTTCTGTTAAAGATTGGTTCTTTATGTATAAAGATCGTTACTTTTACGAAAATGTTTTAACTTGGTTAACCTTATATACCCTGTTTTTCACTTTTTCTTGAATAATTTGATAATGAAGGAGGAATTCGGTGAATCGACCGCCAACACCGGATGATACGGTGGAGGATCAGGAGGAGAAACCACCTTCGCTGCAAGATATTATCAACATTAAGGTAACCCTCAAATGCCCTTCTCTTTTTCTTCCTCATATCCGTAAACTAACAATGTGTGATTATTAAAACGTCAATTTGTGAGTGTATAGTTGATTGAGAGTGGAGAAAAGGAACGGTTGATGGATCTCCTTAGGGAAAGGCTTATTGAGTGTGGTTGGAAGGATGAAATGAAAGCTCTTTGCAGGTTTCGATCTCCCTCTCTTTATTTGTTTCTTTGTTTTTTCTTTTTGCTTCTTTTCTTTCAGTTTTTAAGTAAGAGCAAGTGATTGGGGGTTCTCTCCTAATAAATTTGTTGATTAAATTTGAATGCTTAGAACATGAGATGTTTGTCAGAAAATGAGGATAAAGGGGCGTTAGACTGTAAATGGCATATACATACTTTTGCTGGATTAAGTTGTATATTTAACCAATCCCATTTGGTCCCTTGTGCTATTTTTTTCTTTAAGAAGACTACTTTTAGTGAATAAAACAACCAGTTCAGGTTGAAAATGTAGGAAGTTTAAGGTTTCCGAAATCAAAGACTGCCATTGATAGATTTGTTTACCAGCTTGGGATTAGTCCAGCTTTCCTGTTTCCGAGTTTAAGCAATCTTTCTTTTATTAGGAAACTACTTTTAAAATTATTTGGTATCATATTGAATGACTACATGTTTGTTACTACTGTCGGGCATGTTTCCGCTCCTATATTACTGTCAGGCATATTTACTAAAACTTTTTCGCAAGAGCTTCTGCTGGAAAGTTATTCCATGTCTAATAATATATAGTTTGGAAGTTCCAAATTGATGAGTGAGACAGAGGCTGCGTGTCAATCCTGTCGCTGCAAACATGTAATTAGAATTTTTATTCCCACTTCATGGCAGTCATTGGAATAGGCATTAATGCAATTTCTGGGAATTTTGAGTAGAACCTGAGCTATTATTGTTTCCTGAGTGGTGTTTTCTCATTTTCAATCTCTCTTTGACTTACATTCCATTGCTTTGATAGTTTCCTATGTTATCATTTCAGCACTTGGTTTACTGATGAAGAAAGCCATTAGTTTCCTTTTCTGTTGGTGGAACTAAATTCTGAACATGGGATCCTCTCTCCATTTTGATTATTGTAGGTCATTTATAGAAAAGAACGGAAGGAATAATGTTACAGTGGATGACCTCATACATGTAATTACACCTAAGGGCAGAGGTGTGTATTTCTCTGTAGCTTTTGTTGCAATATCTACAAAGGAAACTTCTTTTCTTGTTATAGGAAGTTGCTGTATATGATTTGCTGATCAGGAACTGAATATTTAGTATCAAAGATTCTTATGTTCTCTCATTGCCTGGTTACTTAGGCTTTAATGTTTTCATGCATATCTTTTGTTTTTGTGGTTTTAAGTTTATCTGGACTCTATTGCTGGTATACTCCATTCTTTTCCAGTTCTGTTGGAACGTCTTAATCATCATTTTCCTTCATTATATTCCTCTGTCTGAAAGTTGCCCATCCTTGCCTTTGTAGCATCTATCCCTGATTCCATAAAGGCCGAGCTGTTGCAAAGAATTCGTACCTTTCTCGTTCAAGCTGCTGTTTGATATATCAATCCCATTTCAAGCAGTTGTCTAGAAGGAAATTCAAGTTGCTAAGAGAAATTGAGCCACTATCTACCATCATCCAACCTAGGAAGGAATCAGAGTGGAGATGTATTTGATTTTCTTCGAACAAATAGATGAAGCTAATCCATAGTTGGAAAAACTTTGGCACTTGTGATGTATCTGTATAAATCCTTCATTTGTCCTTGTTTCTTCCCAAGTTAGGCATCATATTATAGGTCATAACTACCAACTTCACAAGCTCTGTCTTCACTATGACGCTGGTAAATTGTGTGTTGTATCCTGGTTTTCATGTTCTCCTTATTGTAGTTAGATTTCAGATTAACATAAGCCAAGAGGGTTTGTCGTTATGCCTGTGGCAGATAAAAAATATTGAAACTTGGAACTAATTTGTCTTGCATCTTCTTTTTCATTTTCTGTACTAACGAGCCTTTCATATCTGCCCATAAGAAGGAAAATGGACGAGCTATTGCTTTTTCTTAAATTTTGCTTTTGTTTTCGTTTAGTCTAGCTAGTGTTTTTGTTTTTCAAGTCAATGAGCTTCATTTTTTGCACGTATGTTATCAGTTTCTTTCATTCTGGAGGAAATGGAAAGTCAGTAGGATACCTTGGAGGCCAGCAATAAGCGATGAACTTACTGTTAGCCTGAAAGAGTTTTCGTGGCAAGCTAAACAGTAAACAAACTATTACAAGATACAAGTAATGTAGCATTTAAATTCTCACTTCCTACTTCGTAGGGGAAGAAAAACTTTAACCAGTAACAATAGATTTTTATGCGATGCGATCAGATAAGTGTTAACACGTTCGGTTCACATGCAGAAGATAAGGTCTTCAGGTGCCTCGCACTCCTGAGGACCTGATGGTTACACATCGTCCTTATCATTCTCTTCTACACCTAGCCAGTCTTGTCTACAAGATTGATAACAATATGCATAAACTATGGCAAAGCTTAACTAGAGGCAAAGATTAACAAGCATCTTCCCGAGACACAGGCATACTTATTCAACTGGCTCACACGCCATTCCTAACCAGACTTGAACCCCAAGCTTGCGCTGTACGGATAATCTGTGAAAAGCAGGCACCTTGTATGCCCCACAAGGCGTATAATAAATGCAGGTTCTTAAAGAAATTGACTTAAGCAGTTGAGCTCGCTTGTTCACAAAGGTCTAACAAATCCAAGGTCTGCAGTAACACAATAACGAAAAATTGTGAGCACGGCCCAAGAGATTAAAAGTTAGAAGTGAACTGAAATTTACAAGTACCAACATGTGAACCTTTTCATACCTCAGGAACTGAAAGTTCAAGACGGAACTTGGGGCCATCATAATGATGCAAGACAGGCCTAAAAGCATCTTCTTCCAAAGGCTTGCAAAGTTTTCTAACACAGATTCTCACCTAGTTATTATGCATAGAAAAGAATGTCGTGAATCAGATACATCAAGTGATGCATTAAAACAACTCTGCAATGTAAATCCAACGCTTACCTGAGCAGGAAATCTCGACTCCCCTTTACACTTTTTATCTTCCCACGCAGTTGGATCAATGTTAGAACCACCAAAAGTTGCTGCCTGTGCACAAATTACAGACTCTAAATTAAGTAAAAATGTGCTCAAATTATTCATGATATCCAAACCATATGATGTATAATTGATGAAATGTCATTTTGGCTCTTTTTTAAGAGCAAATCCCAAATCTTTAGAGTTCTGATTTTCAACATCATGGATACCAATTAAGCAACCTCTGACCTGAAAGGCAGTCATATCAGAATGAAGAGTATGATTGCCTGAAGCAAACCACAGGAAACTATTTGGCAAGTGGGCATGAAGTTTGAGTGCAAACCTCAAAGATACCATGCAATTGATGGGTAGTGTAGTTGTATAAAAAGAGTGGAAGACCAGGAGTTATAGCCCGAACAGAGTCCCTGTATCTTGGAGGTAAACCTACCAAATGAGGATAAAAACGATTAGATTCATCTGCAAAAGGGAAAAAAAAAGTTGGTAAAGAAAACAAAAGCAATTATAAGTCATTCAAGGATACTAGTCCATCAAAAGTAACATCAGAAAGCTCAACTTCTGGACAGGATCTCAAGTTGCATCTAGTGGGAGTATACAATTAGTAAAATCATTTCCTTCATCAAGATTTCACACACAAGCACAAAATGCACGAAAGAGAATGAATTTGGTAAGTACCAAAAAGCTGGCGTTTTAAATCTTCCTGCATTGTGTCATTGTTACAAACAAAGATATAACCTCCAAGAACCTCATTTCTTGGAAGTGTCTCTGAAGCGGGCAAAGTCTTGAACCTTTTATCAACTGCATTGTTTCCATTATTACTCTCGATGGAGATGTTATTGTTGTTGGCCTCCTTGCTAGTCTGAATGTTGCCACTATGTTTACAGTAAGTCAGATTTCCAATGTTGTTTATGCTGCATTTCTGGTAAACCGCATTCATGTTAAGAACTGTGTTCCTCAAGGAGCTTTTGCTCACATTTTCTGCCATCTTGGAGTCCAAGTTCAACATATTAAAGTTAAGGCTCTCAAACTTGTTATCTTCCTGGAAACCAAACCTATCCGTTGGCCTAATTTCGGCCATGCCCTTAGAAAGATCAAGGTTGTTCACACGTTCACCTTTCGACCTTGTCTGCTCAGCCAGTTTAGAAGCAGCCATTAACCACTTATGATCCTCCGCGACTTTTGATTGCCCTCGAAGCTCATCACCTAACTGCCAAAAGCTGTGCAAGGTCTCCATCCTTCGAGTCCTGACAAGGTAGAAAACGAGGTAGATTTCATAAAACTGCACTAGAGAATTAATCAGAAAAGATCAGTTGAAAGTTACATAATAAAGTAAACGACTGTTATGTTATAGAAAGCTAAGGTGTAAACGCTCCAAAAAATGCAAACAGAATTTAAAGATTTGCAACAAGAACAACCAGTGAAAAGATACAGTTTCTCATCCCCGTACTTCACTTATACAAAAGAGCTTTCCTAAATATACTCGTGCCTAGATTATAAGAACTCCTGGAAAAGGCTAAAACTCGGTAAGATGCAAAATGCAGGTCCCAATAGTTCCAGCAAAAAACAGTGAATCAACCAAATGATTTTAAAAGAATTAAAAGAAAAATATGAATGAAATTCTAAGTCTATGTCTTCAATGCCCTTTAAACTAAACAGAGTGACTAAAGGCCACCAACAGATCCAATCACGTCAGAAAAATCAACTTCAACCCAGATGCTTTAAGAAATCTGCTTTCTATACTCTAAGCCCTTGAAACTGTATATGTAGTAGAAAGTAAAAAGACCCATGTTTTTTCTTTTCAGAGGGAGCGAAACACCCCAAATTCTTCAACTTTAATCAAATAATCAAATCAACCCAGAAGACAGAGCACAAGATTCAAACTCTCTCTTCCAAGATAACATCCCCTTCAAAAATTATATCTACACCAACTATGAACAACATTTCCTAAATCAAACGAATCGGTAACTCCAAAGGGAAAAAGAAAAAGATAAAATCTCCAGAACCATGTCAACTCAGGACCCGTGCTTGGCAAAGGAAATATTTGAAAGTCAAAGAAGAAAAGAAACCAGTACAGGGAGGTAAGTGAGCTTGGACCTTTGAAGTTAACCAGATATTTTGAAAACGAGAATGCAGTTTACATTATTAGAAGACAGAACCCTAGATTTGAGGATCTATAGATCCCAAGGGCAATTGAGAATTGGGAAATAATCGAGCACCGTATTTTATAATTGGCATGTTATTCCCGAAATACCCTCCACTGTGAAAGGGGAATCTCTTGAGCTAATAATAATATACCTACCTTACTTTTATAATTTTGATATACATTTTTTATTTCTTCTAGAAAAATACATTTTGTGATATATTTAAATTCAAAAATTATTGTTTATTGAATTATTATAAAATTATCAATGATTAAAAAATTCAATCGATTCGACCAATTTAACTGTAAAATTTTTGAATCCACTAACTCTTCAGTTCAGTTTGTAATTTTTCAGTTTGATTTACTTTAATAATTTTATTATTAAAAATTGACTAATTTATTTGTTAATTGATAAATTTAATAAATTAATCAATTTTTTAAAATAAAAATAAATAAAATAATTTTTGTTTAAAAATCATTTTTCAATTAAATGTTAAAATTTTCGATTCGTAAATATAATTTTCTTTAATTATATTTTAATTTTTTTAATTTTATGCAATCTTTAACTCGTGTTATGATGGTTTAATATTAGTTTAATCTTTTAAACCTTAAACCTTATGATTTACAGGTTTAATTTTCAATCTAATTTTTAAAACTTTGAAAATTATCGTGTGATTACTATTGTACAATTATTTTAATTTTATCAAAATTAATTTTCATTAAATAATTTTCAAAGTTTTTTGCAACTAGTAATTATGAGCATTTTTTAAACACCAAAAAATATAATAGAATTTTACCTCTTTTATTTTTTTAAAATTTTGTAATAAAGAGGGTATTATTGTAATTATAAATTTTTCAAATTGAATTTGGCACAAAATAAAAAAAAAACTTTTAAAATTGGCTGGCAGATCAACTTTGTGCACCAACCTTTCCTTAAAATTGTCACTTTTCTGATGCCGTTGTCGTTGGTCTACATGTGTCTATGTTCGTTGTTCGATAATTATGCAATAAATCGACACCAACTACCGAAAAGTGTAATAAAATAGAGAGTTAATGTAACCGGTTCATAAAAAAATCTGGACAAAGTTATAATATATGTATAAAAAAATTGTATTTTTACGAAAATTTTATTTTTGTAAATTAAATATGTCACCTTATAATTATAAAATAACTATTTTATCAGTTACTTTAAGCATTTGATTGGTTGGGCTTATACTAGTAGAGCTTTTATCAGTATAACTTTTTACAGAAGAACTTTTCTAAGAAGCCAGTTGACTGGTTGGTTGTCATTTTTAAAAAAACTTTTTTGAAAGAGCTTCATACAGTAGACTGTTTGGCAACATAAAAATAAAAAGCACTTTTAATTTTAACTATATTTTATTTTTGTAATAAAAATTATTTTTAATATAAATATTATTTAAAGTATATTAAACAATAAGTAAAGCACAATATATTAATTATTATATAATTTTAAACCATATGAAACATAAACCAAAATATATCTAACCAAATCTTTTATATAGATTATAATATAAGTAAACTAATATAAAATAAATAAATATTAAACACATATAAAAAATTCAAATAATATTATATAAATCTCAAAATAAATATGCAAGTTGAGTAAATAGTTAAATACATAATAAACGGAAAGATGTGTTTGTGGGTATTGTAAGAATTATGTGTAAATCATAAGGGCAAAAGAGACTAAATATAGGCTCATTAATTGATCTAAAAAAATCTACTTGAAAAAAAAAATTTAACTCTAAATTTGAGCTTCTTAAAAAGTTATATTTTAACTACCAAAAAAGTCACATCTATTAAATAAGTATTTTTTATTTTACAGTCAAACATCTATTTTCTTTAAAAAGACTTTTATTATTAAAAAAAGTATGTATTGACCTCCTAAAAACTCATCTAAACAAGTACTGAGACTCAATCTCGTATAATAATGTACACTAGATATTAAATTTATGCCTATAGCAGCAAAGTATGGTTGTGTCTGCTTAGTTGGAGGCATTGACAATTTTTATATAATACAAGTGGAGTTCTTCGATCATTTTCCAAACCAACCATATAAGATTACGCATATTTGATTACCTATGACAATAAATAATTGGGTCCATCAATATTGTATTTATAGATGGGTATACAATAGGGTAAAGAATAAGATTCAAATTCTAAGTGATAAAGGCAAAGAAGTGTAATTTAAACCTTAATTTTTTGTATTTAAATATACTTTTAATTTTAACGTTTTGGAGTGTTCAAATTTAATTTTAATATTTTTAAAACTTCAAAATAAAATATCAATATATAGAAAATTCGTTTGCTAAGTATCACATCAACATTAACACGACACTTTTATATTTCAAAAAATTTGATAATAGACTCATACATAGGTCACATTATATCATATAAATCTTATTAACTAACTTTTAATAATATAAAAAATGTCACATAATCATGTAACATTTAATTTACAGGTGTTTCATTTCATTGGATTTTCTATCAATTAAAAATTTACTTTGAATGTTTTAACAATATTAAAATTAAACTTAAATGCTCTTAAATATTAGAATCCAAGTTATATTTGAATAAAAAATTTGATGTCTAAAATATACGTTTAGGGGGCGCTTGGTTCATAGAGGGTAATGAGAATGAGAATATGAATGAATGTAGTGAGGAATGAGAATGGATATAATCATTATAATTACGATGATTGGTTAAGATGAAGGAATGATTACCATTACCATTGATGGTGGTTGGTTTGTTAAATATATTAAAAAATACAAATTTGTTAAAAATTTGTTTTATAGCAAATTTTAAATAGACTTTAAATAATTATTTTTAATTTATGCACCCTAACTATAATGACAAAATATTTAAAATCAATTATATTGCGATGTTTCCTTTTTGATATCTCTCGAAGAACAAAATACTCTAGTATTTTCTTGCATCAACATATAATTAGTTGCATAATACCCTCAAAATATAGATTAATCGTCCAAAATATTGTGTAATTTATCGACACAACCATAATATTCACCATTTTATTGTTACAATAAAATTAAGTAACATAGTTTAATATAATTTACTTTCGTCTGATAATACAAATGATGTTATATTTTAAGTAATTAATGAATAATATTTTAATTAATTACATTGTAATTAACTAATTAATTAATTATATTTTAATTAATTA
>JAOQMQ010000195.1:2993268-3006531 GCA_027563845.1 Erythroxylum subrotundum
TCCAAGTTCCTGTGCTGTCTCGAATTATTCCCCTTGCTGAAGCTCCCCTTGCTGAAGCTTTATACGCATCATTCGTATTGAGTCGTATCCATTCAGGTGAAGGCCTTCTCCAGCTAATGAGTGTCTCTACCCTCATCCTTGGTCGCCATTAGGTCCTTCCAAATAATTCCTTGGCTTGTGCAATTGAATGGACGTAGACAACCACTATTTGATAAACTAAATCTATTTTGAACTAAATTATCAAATAATACATGATTTAAGTTGATCTAAGAGGATGAGATGATGTGTAATGCTTATCTAAACTAGGATGATATTACAACAGAAAAAATTAGGAGGATAAGTCATTATCACTTAAAGAATGGAAGATGGTATTAAGATAATTGCAGAAATGCCGCTGTGAAGGACTGACGACGCCATTAGAAGTGTGCGACAATACAACAATGGCTTTGGCGGGTAAGAAGAAGTAGCAAAGCTATAAGCTTTTGACCTCCTTCCATTCCATTGGCTTGTGGCTTTTAATGACATTCTTTACACTTCACTTATAGTTTTGCTACGTTAAAGAAAAGAGATTGACTATTTTACTATATGTTTTAATATCAGGAACTAGTAAATTATTCCTTTGTAACTATAAAATCAAAGGTTCAAATTATGAAAACAACCTTTTTGTAAAAATATAAAAAGAAGGTTGCGTACATTATTACCTTCCCTAGACTCCCACAAAGTAGAAAGACTTGTGCATTGGATATGTTGACTTATATTATTTTCATTTATAAATTTTTTAATCAACGAAACGGAAGATTTTATATAATTAAAAATCAATTAACAAATATAATATAATTAATGTTTATATGAATGAACTTTAAAGCTTATTGTTAATATACATAATGGTATTGCTAGGTTCTTATATACTCTTATGAAAACCCAATTAATAAGTGATAATTAATTAAGGGCCATTTGAATGCTTAGTCAAAAGATTAAATGAATATTGAAAGAAACATTTATTTTAGTCAATTATAAGATACGAGAAATCTCATCATGTGGATGAAGAGTTTAGTGAGATAGTTGACCTCGGTACCTTATAAAACAAGTACTGCTGGACGTCAAATGTCGATATGTCCGAGTGGTTAAGGAGACAGACTTGAAATCTGTTGGGCTTCGCCCGCGCAGGTTCGAACCCTGCTGTCGACGGTATGTTATGAGTTGTTTATCCTACGCATGTTTTGATAAACGTAATAATGTTTCAGGATACTCATTTTTCTGCTTTCTATAAAAGCTACTCCATTACTACATCTCCTCTCCACCATTATCAAGTAACTTTGTGGTTTACAAGAGCTCAGCTAGTTATAGAGATGGCAGACTGGGGACGTGTGTTGTTTATACTTCTAACACCTGGTTTGCTCATTCAACTTCCCGGCCGTCACGGCTTCATTGAGTTCGGAAACTTTCAGACCAGTGGAGTTTCCATACTAGTTCACTCTGTTCTCTATTTAGCTCTCATGTGCATCTTCCTCTTAGCTGTTGGTGTTCACGTGTGCATTGGTTCTTAAGTTTCCTGGTCCTCTCCTATGATTCGTTTTCTTTCTTTGATATTGTACGTGACGTATGATTCAGATTACTCGATTGAATCAAAAAGAGTTGGAACCGTATAAGAACTTGCAGAAATTCAAACTCTCTTCATATTGATTAAGCATGTGTGAAACAGAGAAACCTGAGATCCTAGCTAGACATAAAGGTGCACATGAAGAATAACAAGAAACAGAATAAGAAGCAAACCGTAGATAAGCAAGTGGATGAAAATGGAAGGTAAACTTGTCTTCATGTTCGCGAAATCGACGGGTCGTTCCTTGCCTGGCATTTGGAACACCAGACCTGGTGACAACAACGCAAACAGTGCAGCGGCTATGAGAGATGCAGCCCAATCGTTCATTCTAATTAGCTACTCTAGACGATGATGCAACTACTGCCTCTGAAAGTCCGTGAGATTTTCCCTTCCAAGTTCTCAGATGAACTTGCAATCTCTGCCTTCTGCTCTGTCCACCACTCCTCCTCCTATACCCAACAAAAGTGATCTCTTTTGTTCAGATTAGGAATTGGATTCCCTCACGATTTGTGGTCATTTGTACTCGATCAGGACTTGGTGGGTAAAGTAGAGCATCATTTTTATGCAGATGCCAATTGTTTTTTCATGCTTTCAAACCAGTCAAGGAGAGGACCCCATGGAGATTAAAGGAAGGACTTTGTTAGGTTTAAGCACTTTGTCTCCCTCCTTCATTCCTTCCATTATTTATGGGATTTTAGTATTCATTACCAATCTTAAACTTTCTGGAAAGATGCCTCATTGCATAAGCAGTCAAACGAGTGTAGGACCATTTGCATTTTTACTATTTTTTAGAGGATTCCTCTGTTTTGTTTGTTTGTTTGTTTGGTTGGAGGACTTCAAACACCAATGCAAAACCCTGACTTTCAACGATCATGGACACACGAGATTCCTTCCTAAGAAGTAAAAACTTAGTCAGCTCATTTAATGATTCCTTAAACATCTCGATATCACGAATTCACACACACAAACACAGACACTCTGTATTAGTTTAAGCTAACCTGTGGAAATTGACGTTGGACTGTTCTTGTTGTGTTGAACACGTAAGCCGTCCGGACGATGGTATTGGATTCTCGTGCACCGACCCCTGTTAACTCGACACACTTCACGATGCACATCCAAATGCTCCAGGTGTCGCCTTCCACTTCCATCCTTATCAAGAACGCTAGAAGTTAGAGCGGAAAGCCTCGACTTCACGCCAATCCATTCGAAAAAACGACCCATTTGCTGGGCTTCTGCTAGGAAAACAATGGCGGACTGGGGGCCAGTTGTAATAGGAGTGGTGCTCTTTTTGTTGCTAACGCCGGGACTTTTGTTTCAAATCCCCGGAAACACCCGTACCTTGGAGTTCGGCAGATTAAAAACCAACGGCAAGGCCATAGCTTTTCACACTCTCATCTTTTTCGCTCTCTATGCCGTTCTTATCGTGGCTGTTCATGTTCACATCTATACTGGCTAAAAGCGAACCAGTAAGTCTAGTTAATTCGACCGCCATCTTTACTTTGTACCGGAGATTATCAGGATCCATGCTTTATTTTGCTTGTTGTCTTCTTTCCCTAATATGTGAAGAGATGAGCTTTTCCTTACTATTGTAGTTCATCGTTTTTGGATGAGACCCATGAAAGATCAGATCTTTATTTAATTCTTTGCTACAAACTCGCAATATTCTCTAGATTTGGATGCCTGTTTGACAGTGGGTTTCATAGGGATGTGAGTTTGGTGAATCGAAACGTTTCTAGTTTGACTGATTAGGTCTATGTTGTTGAACTTTCGACGTGCAGCCCTGAATCGAAACGTTTCTAGTTCGACTGATTAGTTCAAGTTTTACACTGTTTTTTGAAGTTTTGATGTTCAACCCTGTATCAAAACGTTTCTAGTTGGACTGGTTAGATCAAGCTTTACTCTGTTTTTGAGGTTTTTGATGTTCAACCCTGGATCGAAACGTTTCTATTTCAACTGATTAGTTAAAGCTTTACTCTGTTTTTTTGAAGTTTCAATCTTCAACAACTGTTATTGAAGCATGCAATCAATTAGCAAAGATCAAACACGAACCACACCTGTAACCACGACAGCTTTCCTTTGACAAGTCCATATAAAACCAGACAGAGGGCAGAGCAAGAAGAACAAAAAGCTTTCAAGTTACAAAAAAAGTGAAAACAAGAAATAGAAACCTTTTTTTGGCTTCGAGATTACAATCAGTTGACATGTATGTGAATGCCAATTGCAACGATTAAGATGGTGATTATGCAAAAGTATATTACAGCATGAACCAAAATGGCTATCCCACTTGTGTACATGTTTCCAAATTCGATAACTCTGGTTCTTGCCGGTAGCTGGAACAGTAGCCCAGGTGACAAGAGGATGAATAGAACCACTGCCACTATAACTGGTCCCCAATCAGCACTCATCTTCTCTCTCTGTTCCTCTTAATGGAGATTAAGTTGCAGAACTTTGTGATACGTCTCTGAATGATAGAAAAAACAAGGATGTGCACACAAATATGTAGGAAGATGAATGCGACTAATTTTCTTGGCGATTAAGGATATGTGGATGCGAAACTTAAACTGAGTGAAAAGAGAATGTAGTTTAGAGGAGGAAAGGTATGTGTCTATAGTGGGTTTTCCCTTTTTGTGTGATACAAAGAAAGATGACAACTTTTGATTCACTAACTTGATGTAATCGGCCATTGGAAGGCTTCCTTTTCGCTTGCTTTAGAGATTGATGAAGGTGGAGACTTTATTAAAGAAACGATAGAATAAACAAAACAGGAAAGCAGGTGCATCTGTAAAGTTCCAGTTACGTCCAGAAGTATAGAATTTCAAATGCTTCTTTGGTTTGTTTACCCTTTCTTCATGTCACAAAAGTTAGTGTCTTACCCGTAGCTGATCTTATGATGGAAACCTGGCGGAGGGCCAGAACAGGGGGGATGTTCCTTTTGTGCCTAAAGCTCCCTTAGCCATCATATTTTTTGCAATGAATGGCTGATGGGGGCTTTCCGGCTGCGGAGGGAACAGAAATTCTCCAGGAACAGAGAATGATTGACACCCGGTTCATGATTATCTATACATCGCGAGTCACTAAATAATATACAAATAATATTACTTAATATAAAACTTTTTCTTTATTTAATTTTTCCTTTAACTCTTCGTCAATTAAATCTCATTTGGAAAAATCTCATCAGGAAAAGAATCGATTTGATTAATTCATTTATAAAAATTTTGAATGTAATTTTGAATTGATTTATTTTAATAATTTTTATTATTAAAGATTGATCAATTAATTAATTTTTATTTAATAGTTATTTTAAATTAACAAAATAATCTTTTTTAATTATATTTACAAAAATTTTATATTTATTCAATATTCAATTGATTTATCTTTAAACTCTTTTTCTTTACTAATTTAAGTTTTAGTTCAATTTTTAAAATATTAAATTTATCACTCCTAAGGCTACAAGAGAGTCATATTATCTCCATTTTTGTCTTTCTCCAGCCTCTCCTCTATTTAGTTGTATGGTCCTGCCCATTGGACAGAGAATTTCTCATTCGAAATATAGGCTGTCAATGGCGGACTGGGGGTAGTAGTAATGGCAATGGTTCTGTTTGTGCTCCTGACGCCAGGGTGGTTGTTCCAACTTTCAGGAAATGGAAGATTAAGTTTGTCAACTTTCAAGCCAGTGGCATATCTATCCTTTTCTGCACTTCAAGTTCTTCAGTTTCTGTTTTTCCTTCTGTATTATTCTCATCTGATTTTATCAATTATTCATAATCTTCCTTTCAAAGACTTTCCCTGTTGGTTTCTATATTTTCCGCTGAACTTGTAGGGAAGGTTTCCAATGATAAGTCACTATGGCTTTATCCTCCTTTAGAGAATTTCTATTTGTCAACCTTAAGATGGGAATGTAATCTTTCATCTCCTTTGAAATATCCATGCTCACACATAATTTAGCATAACCAACCTGTTTCCTCAATGCTGTATTTTCATCCATGCAAATTGATTTCCCCAAAAAGCTGGCTAACAAGCTTAAGCCCTTAGTGGTCTAATATTCCAGTGGAATATTGTGGATGTTCACCCATATGGCTATGTTCTTAAATATAATTTTCTTTAGTTTCATACCAAGCTGCCAATTTTGAAGAAATAATGGAAGCTGTGAGATGTGTCATGGTCCTTCTTCTTTCACTTTTTGAGCTTATTTTTTGCGCTAAATGTAAAAATGATGTCATTTTCAGTTAGCATTACCTCTTATATGCCTCTTCCTTTTCAATTTCTTTGAACCCCATGCTTGTATTACAGGAAAAGGTAGACGTTTATCTATGAAGAAGCCAATGATCGCTATCGCTGCTTTCCAAGTTTTTGCACTCTCCAGCAAGATGTCAAGACTTGGAGCCACCATCAACTTCCACCGCGGGACTGTAGAAAAGATAGGATTTTGAGCTTTCCTCAACAACCTGTTTCCAAGTTCTCCTGGTTCCCTCAATATTCCGGTAAGCTAATGTGGTTGGTTTAGGTGGGTTTTAATGAGTGGCTGAGGTTGGTGATTGCCTTCATATATTGGGAGCAAGGCCTGCGGGGTTTTGGTAAGCAGTGGGCTTGATGGAGGAAGGAGATGAAGGGGACTGAATATTAGGTTTGGTGTTAGCAGGTGGCGGGTCTGGGGGTGATTCAGCAGAGGAGGAAGGTGAGTTGCATGAGGGTAGAGGGGGAAATCAGCGAGGTTGGGAGGAGTGAAGTCAGTCATTTCGGTAAATTTTGGTAAAGAGCAACAATGTAGGAAAAAGACCAGGAAATGTTGGTCTAAAATCGGTAATGTGAGAAAGGTATGAAAAGATTTTGAGATGTAACGACAACATTACCCCTGGTCTGTAGTAGGTGCAGCAACAACGACAGAGGAAAAAAAAGGTTGATATGCAGATGCACAAGGTTGAAAATGAATAATAGAAAGCTACAGTCGAAGGAGCAAAGTAGGGAAGGAGGATGAATATGAGAGCTCAGTGAGAAATGAAGTTTCAGAAGCGGTTTGGGGGTTTTCGTGGGGCTTACAGAATGACGGGAAGACAAGACAGTAAATCTAAATGCAGACTAAGTACCACATATAAAGAAGCTAGATTTGAAGGAGGAGAAATGCAAAGGGAAGTCATAGTTTCAGGATAGGTGGATCGGGGAAAAGGACGGGAAAGGTGACAAGGACTTGTCACTGGAGCGGAAGCCATCGCCCTAAATTGTTGTCATACAGATAATCTTATAACTACATTAACAACATCATTAATTAAAAATCTCATTCGTTCACGGAGTTTAGAGAGGTCTAGTAATACATGACGTTATCTTTAACTAGTAGAGAGACTGTAACAGAAAATCCTATAACTAATGAGTAAAAATTCTAAGCAATGATTTAACCGTAAAAATCTTAAATCGTCTAATTTTGTTTGTTCGGTTGTCATCTTTTTTGTTCAATTTACTTTAACAACTGTTGTTATTAAAAATCAATTTATTTATTAATTAGTCATCAATTTTTGTAAATTAATAAATAAATTTTTATTTAACAATCTCTTTTTTTAATTAAATTTCAAATCTTTCGATAGATAAGGACAATCTATTTCAATTATATTTTTAATTATTTAATTTTATTTAATCTTTAATCAGTTTTATGACAGACTAATACGATTAAACCTTTTAAACCTTAAACCTATTATTTATTGATTTAACTTTCTAATCTGATTTTTGAAATATTGTTTATACCTAGTAAATTTTTAGTGTTGAATGAATAAATCTTGACCAATAACAATTTGAAAATTTTGAGAAATTCTAGGTTGTAAGTGGTAATTGGTAAATTGATAATTTAGGATTTTTTATTGATTTTATTAAGACACTATTCAAAAAGAGCCCTCTTTATTTAATAAATGTTTTAATGATTATTCTTATACTAAATTATCATTTTACATCATTCAATTATCTAGGTTTAATGAATTACTAAGTTTGAATTGTTATATTTTTATTTTAGTATTTATTTTTAAAAATTAGTTAAATTTATAAATCTTTTAAAATTAAATAATTTATTTGAATTTTTTGTTACCATCTTATTGATATACATATAAAAATTGATATATGAGAGAGTTATGTAATATCATTTTTTATGATTTTAGAATGTAAAATAAATGATTGGACGTATTTTAAATATATAATTATTAATATCTTTATTATAAAAGTTTAAAAATTATGTTGACAAAAATAAAGATGTGTAATTTTAAATATTAATGTTTACGTATTTAAATAATATTAATAATTTTTAAATTGATTTTAAACGTTGAATACTGAATTGAAAATATAAAATTCTATATTTCAGTTGTTTATAATATATAAAAGTAATTGCCACTTATCTTTTTTTTAATTTCTACTATATATTCATTTGTCGGGTCGAATCGGCGGATGATGACCCAGCCCATTCCTTTTCGATACACTTGATATTGGATGCCTTTAAAAGCCAATCGCTCGTAAGAAAGAATCAAGCTGCAGAGGTGGAAGAAGATGTCGGGGAAGAAGAAATCAGATCCATACGAGACGGTGAAAGGAGGGAGACTTACGTTTAAAGGTGGAGGTCTTGCCACTACTAGCAAATCTATCCACAAGAAGCATAAGAAGAACAAGAAGAAGCAACAGGTAGACGATGACCCATTACTGACCACCAACAATTCTGATGCTTCACAGCCGCCTTCCGACGACATCTACACCATAGACGCGGCCAAGAAGATGAAGTACGAGGAGCTGTTCCCGGTGGAGACCAAGAAGTTTGGGTACCATCCCAAGTCCGATTTCAAATCCGTCGAGGACGCTCTCGATGACCGAGTAAAGAAAAAGGCCGATCGTTACTGTAAATAGTCACTAAACTACTCAAGTTAAGGTATTAGATTTTGGATGGATGGATCATCAATTAGGGTTTATCGTCATTCGACAATCATGTACTAACCTTCTTATTTCTTGACAAATCAAACCTTTAACTAGGGTTTATGTTATTAATTGCTGTATGCTTTTTCTTTCTTTTTTCCACCCAAATATGTATTCCAGGCCCAAATGGTAATCCATTTTATATCTGGATGGAAAGGATTGCAGAAATATTTGGTAAAAACCCTAAAGGCTGTAAAAGTGTAGGAGAGCCTAGAAATAGTTGCAATAAATCCCTTTATCTTCCTGCTTCGCAAGTCAATTGTATCTTGTGAATGACCTGAATGACCCTTTTCAGTCAGTACTTACTTGTTTCATATACTTACATATTTGGATTTCTAGTGTAATAGTGTACTTTGAAGCATCTGTTTCAAGCAGCTAGTAAAGGATTTTAGGATTAGGAACTAAAAGTTATTCACTTTCATCGAATGCTTCTGGTGGGTTGGCTGTTAGACTCCAAAGTCAGTTTGCATATTTGGCACACGAGTTGGCATAAAGATGCATCATGACTAAGGAATATGGAGATGTCCTGCAAAGTTTTTTCTGTTGAATGGATTCCTTTTTATTTTTTCATGCTATCAATCTTGGTGCTTTTGCATATAAATATCTAATCTGATTGTTACATATTTCTGAGAATTGCATTGATTTGTTGATATGGAACTTTGGTTCTTTAGTATCACTTTTCTGTTTCTCTTCAGTTATTGTCCTCTGATTCCCATCTGATACTTGTTAATTCGAAGGGAACCTATTATCTGGGGATGATTATCGAGTCTCACCATGTAATTAACGTGTTTTTACGTGATACATGATACTTTTAATAGTCTGTCTATTGTGGCTTTTTGGTTTGGATCTTGGGGAAGCAATCTCTGTGGACTTTTCTTGCTCTCGACAGTGGTTGTCTTGATAGTTTTATGTTACGTCAGCTCAATCTCCGTTGATTTGTGGTCAATGTGATGATATAATGCAATCCCATTCTTTGTTCCAGTTGCTGTTTATCTTGAATCGGACTCTGTTGGCTCAATTTTCCCAGTTTTGTTGAGCAAACTCCATCTTCACCAGCTCAATTTATGCTGTAGTGATGATATAACGCAATCTCATTCTCTGTTTCAATTGCTATTTATCTTGAATTGAACGCTTTTGGCTCAATATTTCCAGTTTTTTTGAGGAAGCAACTCCTTCTTTCAGCTCGATTTGTGTGATTTTGTTGATATGATGCAATCTCATTCTCCGTTTCAATTGATGTTTATCTTGAATTGGACTCTTTTGCTCAATTTTTGCCAGTTTTGTTGAGGGAGCAACTCCATCTTCACTGCCATTGTGACGATATAATGGAATCTCATCCTCTGTTGAGGGAGCAACTCCATCTTCACCTTCAATTAGTGAAACTATCCAGAACTTGGAAAAGGCAGATCACCAATCTGAGCCTGTCAGTCCTTTAATAAATGAATGATAAAAGAGTATACAAATTGAGGGTACTTGGCATTACTGAATTAGCATTATATCTGAGCGTGTGGAAACAAGGAGACTATATTAGCAACAAAACCTTCTATTTATCTAATAAAACAATAAATCAGACATCAAACTTGGGAGTCAATTGCATAATTTTTCTGCAACTTTTCCATAGTCATTTAGTCCTCTATTCGATTTCCAGATGAGCCTCGTGTTCAACAGGTCGACAAGGACTAGTTTAGGTTAGACTAAAAAGAGAAAACAAGAACAAAGTAGATCCGCTTGACCAACTGTTACCCAAAAGATCACTCAATAGGCCGTTTGTTTATCAGCGTCATCATCATCTAGGATTGGTAAGGTGTTTTCAACCAGATTGGCACGAATGAGTTCGACCTGAATTGATCCAAGTTGAATTCGATTTTTTTTTTTTGAATTTTTAACCTGGTCTATAATAATGGTAAGAATGTGAGTTATAACACATTAGCAAAGGGGTATGAACATAAGTGTACCAAAACAATTTTTAATGATCTCTCTAGTGTTTTCTCGTACTGAAACAAAGGGCAACAGAACTTGGGAACAGGTGACCTGTTCCCGTCACCTGTTCCCACAGAACTTTCAATTTTTCTGATGTTATGACAAAAAACAATAAATCAGACGTTACACTTTGGAATCATCTGCATAACTTTTCCGCAAAGTCCTCTATTTGATTTCTAGATGAGCCTCATTTTCAACAGCTGCTAGAAGAACTAGTTGAGGTTAGACTATTTTTCAGCAAAGCCATTAAAAACAGAGAAAACAAGAGGTAAGTATATCAATTCGCTAGACCAACTGTTACCTAAAAGATAAATCGGTTTTAGAAATGTGATATGGACTGATTTTATGTTCCCAAAAAAATTATAATCTATGTATCGGGTCAAGCGACAAGACTCACCATCACAATAAGATTTCTAAAATTCCCTCAAAAAAAAAAAAAAGATTTCTAAAATATCATATGATCTTGACGAATCCTCACCCTCTGCGTTTGCTTTATATATACATTTATATAATATATATACAAAATCAGGATGTAAAATTTTAGTCGGTATTTTAAAAAATAGGCCGAAAGTAAAAAAAAGACCGAAAGTTAAACCGACAAGATAAGAGATTTAAAAGATTCAACCAGTATCACATAGACCACTTTCTGATAGATGGTGATTCATTCAGTAGGTATCAACTTTTCAAACTTCTATGCTGATAGTTGATTCGAGATTTGAATGATAGTAGTCTGACCATTGGAACGATCAGCGACTATGTAAAGAACATCCGAAGTGAAATTCAGAAAGTTAAGGTCTAAAGTATGATTCTATAGACGATAAATTATCTGGTGGTGTAGAGTAGTCATGATGGTTGTAGGATCTGAATAAAATAAAATTTTTAAGTATGATTAAAAAAAGAGTATCTTTACCTATCAATTAATTTAAAAAATTAATTAATTAATTAATTAACTATTCAATTTTTAATAATAAAAATTATTAAAATAAATTAATCCGAAAATTAAAGATAGAGTAAAAAATTAACTAATTTAAAATTTTTATAATTTAACGTCCAATTTAATCATTACTTTTCGTGCCTTAAAGAACATTTATTTGACTTTTCCAAATCCTGAAACTGGAAGCTGCTTAGAAATTGCAAGCATGCATGACACATCCTGGAAGAATTTTCTTATCCATTACTTGTTCATCTTCATCTTTATTATTTAAAGGATTCCTTAAACTCCTGTCTACTTACGTTGCTGCACTGAATTTCTGGTTTTATGCTCCTGTCCGAGTTGGAAATTAGAGGGTTGAAGATTACGGAGGAGAGTTCATCATATACAAGCTCTACTGTATCTGCCACTGAACATATGATGTTTAGTCCTTCCTCATCAGATGCATATTCAACATCCGTAAACGCAACACCTTTCCACGGTGAGTTTATTTACCATCTTCTGATTATGTTCTGTGCATCTTATATTGATAGAGTTTTCTGATACATTTTATGGTATTAAACTATATATTGAAGGCAATAGAAAGATTGGACATCTGGAAAAGCTCAAAAATAAAGGGTCTGTTTACGCTTTCAGGCTCTTTGATCATGGTAATTACTTGACCATCTAATCGAAACCTACTACTTGAGCACATACATATATATTCTGGGACTGGATTGATCTAAAACAAACTTGGTGATGTAGTGAGGATGGGATCTAAGCTATCAGAAACAGTGAAGGAAAAGGTGAAGTTAGGGGCAAAGATAATAAAGGAAGGTGGGAGGCACAATATATTCAAACACAAATTTGAAGTAGTTGAAGGAGAGAAGCTTTTGAAGGCATCTCAGTGCTATATCTCCACCACAGTTGGTCCTATTGCTGGCCTTCTCTTTATCTCCACGCATAAGCTTTCCTTTTGCAGTCAAAGTTACGTTACCTTCCTTTCTCCTGATGGTGGACAGTTTCTTAGATATCCCTATAAGGTATGAACACATAAAAGCTTAATCCTTTTCCATCTTAACACTGCATAATTTTATGTAATCAGAAATTGAGGTGGTGCAGGTTGTGATACCAATAAGGAAGATCAAGAGAGCTCGTCAAAGTGAGAACATGGACAAGCCAGAGCAGAAGTACGTAGAAATAGTGACTGAAGACAATTACGAGTTTTGGTTCATGGGTTTCCTGCGTTACGAAAAAGCTTTCAAGAAGCTGGAAAAGGCAATTTCCATTGCACTCCTTTCCTCAAGTGTGACAGAAGGAACAATTTAAGATAGCTAGCTGTTAGATGGAAAAGAGACTGATATATTTAAAAGAAAGACCTTTAGAATCTCCGGTAAAAGGAAGATAGTTTGCAGCACTTTGAGTGAAAAGAAAAGAAGCAACTGGGTACATGGCGCAGAGCTCAAACACTGAGACAGACAAAGAAAGTAACAATCTTTGGCACAATCTGACATGAACCCAGAGAAAGGGTAGTGGCTCTGCGTGAAAAGAAGTGGACTTTTCAAATGTCAGGTTAGCATTTGGGCCATACACAGGCCTATTCCAGCTTGATGGCTCTCTTAATTGTTGCTTGCTTGCTTGCGTGCTACTGATGTGATCCGTATACTTCTCCGTACTTCCGTAGTCAATGGTAAAATCTCCTTAGATTTTTTATTTTCTAGAGTATCTTGTGTTTATAAAGCAATCTGGTGCAAAAGGTTTCATACAACATGTCACTCTCTAGTTGGTGAAAGGAGATGTTCCTGAATCTTACTAATCGCAACGGAGGAAAATACCT
>JAOQMQ010000195.1:3018553-3038181 GCA_027563845.1 Erythroxylum subrotundum
CTTTCTCGATTTAAACCCGCGTCAAAGACCAGTTCTTGATCGAGGATTCAACAAAATCTCCATTTCCCTTTTCGTAACTGTGTACTAGAATCTATTATCTGCTTCAATTTCGGTTCTTTTTCTGCTTCTCCGCATACAAAAAGCTGTTTTTGATGCTGATGGTAAGAGTTGGAGCAAAATGGTTTGTTTGTGTATTTAAAATTGTTTTCTGTCGGAGACATCGTACTAATTCCCTTTCTTTTGAATTAAAAGATAAACGTACGTCTGTGTGTTTGGTTGCTTAGCACCAAAACTTAGGATGACAGCTGAAGCTTACGTTGCTTGCCGGCTTTTGTTTTTCTTATTCTCAATAGCTACAGTCTTCTTTTCAAGTTTTATAATTATCAACTCTCGACTCTCAAGTATTGTGAAGTGAGAGGAAGTCTACTTGTATTTGTATAACAGAAATGGAAAAGATCAAGTAAGCCAATGACCTTTGCTTTTCTTCTGACGTTGCTTGCTTTAACTCAAGGGCCAAATTGGACATGCTTTACTCTCAATCTGTTATGCAAAATTGGACTCTTCTTCTTCTTCTCCTCCTCCTGTTTTCCTCCCAAAATCCAATTGTTTTCTTCACATTTTCCTTGAACTTTAATGTGCGGCTGGGAAAGCATTCTGGGTTTTACCTCTTTTATCTTTTTGTTGTCAATTCTTGCAACACGTTTTTGAGTTTATGTTTTTCAGAGTTGAAAAAATTAGATTGCCAAGACTCATGCTTTACTCGTGATTCTCTTCCTTTTCTTAACCAGTTCTCCTCTCTCTTTCAACTATTGAGTCTTTTACCTTTCTTATTATCAGAAATTTATTTTTAAGTGTTGTTCCATCATCAGTCGACCTTCTGATAAGGGACTATAGGTGAGATCATCAATCTCTTTGCTTTTGTTTAGTCAATGTTTTAGAAGAGAGTAAAGAAATATTGCCACTGTTGAGATTAATTATAGATAATGTGGACGTTCTATTCCAAAAAGCCTTTAGATACTTCTTTGCACATTGCTCGTGATTGACCTGCAACTTGTACTTTATTGGTTGGTCCAATTTATCTATACCTTTTCATGGCCTGATTACTGTTAATTCCTCCATTTACCTTTCATTTACTGCCCATGTCACTTGTAATTCACCATATGTGTTCTTCTTTTTTGTGATAAAGATAATCTGTACTCTGATTTTGAACTGATAATTTTGATTCTCATTTAGTTTCTGGTGCTTGGATCATTATACTCAGTAAACTGTAAGGTATGGGTTGCCTTGTGTCTAGACCGAATGATTCTTGTGGAAATCGGAGGAGACCAGGGAGCATAGGAGAAGTTTCCGTTTATGTACCTGGTTTTCGGATTCCTAAGCCTGTTGATTTTTCTGAGTCACTTGGCGCCCAGTTGTCCAAGAATTTAGTGGAGCGTCTGTCTGCTCTAAGAACTCGTATTGTAGTTATGGCTGGCCAAGAAGGACCAACAGTAACAAGAGCTAAGAGAAAAAATGCTACACAACATGGTAAGAGATCGCATCAGCATGTTTCTTTGGATCTGTGTAATTAAGCAGTCTTCCGTATGTCATTCACTTGATTGTCTGCAGGAGGTTCAACATTAGGAGATCTTCTTCAGGCTCTTGAAGATTACTTGCCTGTTCTTTTGGGTTTAGTAAAAGATGGGAGCCATCTACAGCACAAAGTGCAATTCGTATGGATAAATCAAGAAGATGATGCAGAGGTGAGATAACAATACTTTAATCATATAGTTTCTGCAGATAGGATTTATGAATTTGGGGTCATAACTTAAATTCTTCTGCTTAAATTGATTTCATTTTTTATGCAAATTCAAACTTTTCAGGAAACTGCGATGTCTAATGCATGGTATGAAGTGCTTTCAGTTTTGCATCTGATGGCAATGCTATCACTATCACAGGCCAACTTGTTACTTCTTCCAAGGACCTCTGCTGATGGTTATCAGCCAAAACTATCAGAAGGTAGTTATTTAGTTGAATTAACATCTGTAAGTTATATGGTATTAGTTGGTCTTCTTGATCCTAACTTCATGCCATCTTGTTTTCTGTGGTTTGCATGGGTGCTTTTATATAATGAACCAATTTTCAGAAGTCCCTTTTCCTTTTCTATGTAGAGAGTAGGCGAGGAGTCGTAGATATCTTTCTAAAGGCTGCAGGATACCTGGATTGTGCAGTTCGACATGTGATCCCACATCTGCCTGCTGCACTAAGGTTTCGAAAGATGAAAAGCTTATGCAAATTGAACTGTCAATAGTTCTATAGAATGATCATTATTACTATTCTATACTGATTTGTACACCTTTTTGTTTTAGGAGAGACTTGCCAGTGGACCTGGCAGAAGGGGTTCTTCGAGCACTTTGCTTGCAAGCACTGGGGCAGGTACTTGATTTCTGGATGCTATCTATATCTTATTACATCTGATGCATCGCCGAAGATGTGCAACTGAAACATATGCAGCATTTTTGTCGGCTCGCAAGCAATTCCTGTTAGTACATTTTACTTTGGTGCTGTCACATTAATGGTGTCTTTTGCTTTCTTGTTTGATGCATTTAGGGTGTTGATATCCAACTTGGGATGGCAATTGATAGTGCGAAAGCCACTCTTGCTGTGAAGCGGAGGCTTGCATGTGAGATGGTAAAGTATTGGCAGCAGGTATGGTGATGTTAAATTCATAATGTTCTGTCAGTTCTACTTATCCAGCAACAGTCTTTAAGGTTTGTGATAGTGGCCGTGACTGTTCTTCAAAGTTTGAGATTTGGCAAAAGGAAAAGGCTTTATCTTGCATTTGAAATCAGTCTTATTGTCTCTTCCATATATCTTTTCCCTTGAAAATTTTCGAGTCATATGATTTTTCAGTCCTCATTACTAACTATAGAATAGCTGAATAACATAGTTCATGGGGTTAGCTATGGGGATAAGGTTGGAAATCTATCCTAGAGTAAGGAGGAAGAACCTGAAATTTTATGAATTGTGATTTTATGTACATGCATCTCTCCAGTGCTCCTGTGAAGCTGGCAAATGTTTTGTTTTAGGACAGTATAGGAACTTACGAAAGTCGTTCAGTAGAAGTCACTTGGCAATGTTTCCTCCCCCTTCATAAACCCCAAGAACTTTGTAGTTATTTCTAGTTCTCTATTCTATCAGGATTGAGCACACTTTATCATCCATTACCTTTTTTTTTTATGCTCCTGAGATATGTATTACTTTCTGTTTACTTGACAGGCTCAAGATAACATCATGAATCTTCCGCTATCAAATGGTTGGGGTGAGAAACATCGACTTTTTATAAAGTGGAAGTCTGTGGAAGCAAAGGTATCATAGAATTGCTGGCTTGTTTTCTCTGTCTTTTTTATTCTGTTAGATTATCAACTCATCTGTATGCTTCATTTTTTTCTGCTGACATGAGGCAAAACCTGTGGTGACTCAGATTTCACCAAACCTGTTAGAATAATGGAAGGACTACAAGCCCAAATATTCAGAAAGAGAGACCATAACTTGAAAATGTTACTTGATTCCCTTGGATGCTGAATAAAAATAGGATAGTTTTATGCAAATTTTTTGCAATTCTAGCGTTAATGGTTTGACAAATTAAAGTAGTTACATTTACCATGTGTTCTTTAGGTTTATCTGCTTTCAGACCATGATTTCTTCAAAATGACTATTGTTCTTTATCAATGTCTTTATGCTGCAAGAAATTTCAGCTATTAACTGGCTTTCCAGCACAAATCATTTGAGCATATTAGTTACGATCTCTCTATACAGCAAGGGTATTGAATCAACAGATCAGAGATGGTTTTGTTTAGGTTTAAATTTGTTATTCTTTTTTCTGTTTAAACAAGTTTAGCAGAATATCCATTTTGTTGATTCTCTTTTGACTTACCAGGCTGGAGCATATTATTACCATGGTTTGATCCTTGACGAGGGAAATACCGAGAAATCTCATGGGATGGCCGTAGCTGCCTTGCAGGCTGCAGATGAATACTTTAAAGAAAGTAAAAGGGCATGTGAGGCATTCAATGTTGCATCCCCTTTATCAAGGTAGTGTGCCAAGGACTCTTCTGCGTAGGATCTTTAATTGATGTCTTGCATCATAAGTGGATTGCATACGTATGAGATATACTCATTACCCTTCACCTGTTGAACTTGAAGCCCTTTAGTGCATTGCTCGGTTCTGCAGTTGGTTCATTTTGAATTTAAGTTCTTATTGCAGAACCAATTATTGCTGCTTCAAATTGAAGCAGTTTTCTTCTATCTCTGTTTGTCATAATACTTTTACTTTTTTCTATAAAATATGAGTTTAGGTGCTTCAATATGATCAAATTGATACTATTGTTCATTTCATTTGATGAGTTCAACCATTGGACTGTAACTGTTGGCTTTGAGTTTATTCCTATGCACTTTCCTTTCTGGAAAATGATTACCAGACGAGCCAAAATTTTTTAGACATTGTAACGTACAATATTATTATTCATCTATTAACATGAGGGAATTATAAGCAAGAGTATTGTTTCTAATCTGAATGTTGTTTCCAAAACCAGTGTCTTTTTTCGTTACTGTTCAGACAAATGCTACTGATTTGATTCAAGTCTTTGCAGATATAATCCAGGCTGTTGAGCTTAAGTAGTCACTTCATTGTTTGTGTTATTGACACAGGAATGCACAACTTTGGGGAACTATGAAGCATCTGTCTGAGAAAATACCGAAAGATACTTCGAGCAAGGTGCGGATAAACCGTGATCTGTACTCTTATGAAAAGTAAGTAACACTTCTCTAAGGTGGATTTACAGGAAGATGACTTCTTGACAACTTTGGATGGAAGATTGACATGCAAGTAACTTGCTACTTCTCATTGTGTTTAATAGAATCATGGAGACAGCACCAACTTTGCCAGATTTTGCTTTGGCTTTGACGCCTGATGAATATCAGCTTCCTCCAGTGGACCCTTGTTGGAACTAGGGCACAATCCAATTCCAATAAACTCTAAGGTGATTGAAGATAGGCTGGTCATTCTTCAAATGTGTGTCCACGTTCAGTTTTCAGCTTCTTCCCACAATTCTTCTAAAACATCTAAAAGATTGGAAACTTACCCTATGTCACAGCTCTGCATGTTAACCTGTCAATAGGTACTGCTAGGTTTTCTCAACCAAAGAGAGAATAATTGTACTTTATCTCTACGGTGAGTAAACTTGAATGAGTGAAATTTTCTAAATTGATAAACCTGTGTGGTAAAGTTGGTTACAGCAATAAGAGGCGCTTTCATAGTGTACTCTATCATGACCAATTGATGTCAATGAGTGCTTTTAACAACTGTGATGGTAACCATATCTTCATTAGAGTTTGGATTTGAAAACCCAGATGTGTACAACTATAATATCAGAATTATAGTTCTACATAACATTTTAGTTTTATGACTAAATGAGGAATGGGAGGTATTTTGCAGTTCCCAGAAGTCCACCAGTGTGTTGCTATCCAAAATGATGATGCAAATCGTCCATGCAAGTATGAGGTCATGAAACTCCAAATCTGTGCTTCAGTTATAAATGAAGACGGTCCCAATCCTCCACATAAGTATACACCATTATTCTTCAACATCACCCCCATCTCCAGCCAATAGCTTTTCTTTTTCTTGTTCTTCTGCAGCAACAAATAGTTCCATAAACGATCATAGTTCATCAATTGGGTAAGAGTATATTTTCAAGAAATACCCATCACCTTGTAAGGTGAGTTGTCATCAATTATGAAATGATGAACACCCAGCAGAGAAGCAACCAAAGAGAATTGGCTTGCAAGTGGAAACATTCCAATAAAATTGCAGAACAAGAAGCAGAAAGTACACAAGTCATATGAATAACTTCACATAGGTTCACGCCAAATGGAAATTATACAATGAAAGAAGTATCCAATTTCTGAAAGCATTAACCAGCTCCACATGCAAAAGTTTCATAATTCCATATGAGAGCCATACGCACCATGTTCATATTGGGAATAGACAAAATATAGTAGTTATTGTCTCTCACCCCTAAGTTTATATATGGCTTTCTGTGTGCGCCTTTCAAGTTTATCAAGCTTCTTCTGCACGTCCCTCCGCAGGTCCCAGTTTGGTTTCTTTGCAGCAATATCTAGAAATGGATCCTAAATTTATACCCAAAATCAGCAATAAAGCACAACAATATCCCCAGGGAGACCAAGACTTGCACAAACTAAAGAACATAAACTACTGATATATTGCTACGAGAAGGCGGTGTTTGGGGGCAACTATGTACCTCTTTCTTCTCTAATGGTGGAGGTTCTATGGCAACAGGTTCCTCAAACTTTGGCAGCACTGGTGGAGCTACTTTACCCTCCTGAAGCTCCTTGTCTTGAGGAACATAGTTCCTAAACTTCATGCTGGGATTGCTGAAAAGGAGATTGAAAGAAGGGGGATTGCAAATTACCCATGTTAGCATAAACATCACCGACATTCAAGCCATGCTCACTAAACAGAAGCATTTACAACATAAAAGCAATTAAAACATGAATCAATGATATTTCTTCCCTTTTCTGACATTGTCTAAATGGGAGGTTTTAAACCTGCAGCCTCTAAAATCTTGTTGGAAGCTCTATTATGGCTGCTCCATGGAAGAAAGCAAGAAGTGAGAATAATTAACAGTGTGTTTATCATCTTTAAAACTCATGCTAAATGGCCCTTGGACCATATCACATGAAACATCTTTAACGTATGATTTTAACATCGTATGGACCCCATGAAGATTAAAGAGTCGAAAATGTTGTTCAGCAATATTTACTACGATGAACTGATGGACTTATCTTCACTTATCGGCTTGCATTTGATACAAACTCTTCTTCTGGCCTCATATTAACCTCTAGAACCATATGTAGTTAACTAATTGGAAGAAAAGCTTCAAAAAAAATGTACTCTTCCTAACCTTAAACAATGAGGTCCGAAAGCCAATGGTGGTAGTCCCATATGCACAATCATGTACTGGTATTACAGGGGGTAGATTCTACTTCATTGAAAAAATATTAAGGCACTGACTATAATTTCATGCCTTCACTACAAGGTTATTTCATACAGCCCGATAAGTGTGAATCTTTATTTTACTTTCCTTAAAACAAGAACTTGATTTAATATTCATACCGAATGATTCTATGAAATTAGTCCTTGCAATCGCAAGGTATTAAATCTAATTTTGAAACTAAAGTTAATTAAATTTCTTTTGAAGGTTCAACTCCTAGTTACGTGCAAGCTAAATCAGGGATTCTGCTGGTTCAATTACAAAACACTTGAAACGGTAAATGCTAAAAGAACTATGGTGAAAGAAAAGAGGAGGGTTACACTAACTTTTCCTTTCCATTTTCGGGGTCAATATCTGTCTTAGGTTCAGATTGAGCAGAACCATCGTCTGGGGTGTCCAGCAGTTGCTGAGCAGCTTTAAGAGCTCCGAGCCTCTCTCTGCGCACTGCAGCCGCTTGTTCAATGGATTCTTCTCCGATATCCATGTTATGCACTTCACCTACACCATGCATTACGATACTATATCATAATGATTCTGATTTAACGTTTAATTGAGTTGAGCTTAATATTTAGAAGTGAAAGGAGACTTTATTCTTCATATATTAAAAGCGATATTAGTATTAAACCCGTAATCCATAAGCAGACCACATAATCAAACAAGCAATTCATCGACATGGTTCGACCCAACGAACCAATTAGTTAACAGAGAAATAAAAGGTTGAATTACACTGAAAGATCATTCCTTAGAAAAGGTTGTTTCTCCACAGAAAGCAAATAACAAGATCATTTTGTGGTCACCAGGACTTCATTTTCTACAGACAGCAACATCATGCTCATTAGGGGATTCATTCAACATCAAAAGAAGGAAAGTACTAGTAACAAAGCCATCCCAGAATAGTTTTATGAGTTAAAAAGTTTAAAAGTGGCATCTTTTGCCAAGCCCATCTTATTTGGACTTGTGATTATATATAGACAAAAGTTGGCTTAAGATATGAACAAGAACATAACAGAAGGAAGCAACTTGGAAATAACTGAATCAAATACGAACAACAAAAACCACGTACCTGTCTCTTTCTCTTCCTCGCACACCAAAAAGAGTCTACAGGGATTTAGATGGAAGTTGCTTCAACGTAGAAAGGGAAAGAAAGGATATTATGCAGCGTCTGCAATGCAAAGCTCGTTTTTGTTCTATGTTTCTCCGTTACTACTCAATCAGGAAAAAGAATGGACTTTAAATTTGGTAAGGGCCGAAAAGAAGAAACTTTTGCCCAATCTATCTACATGAGGCCCAATCTATCCATGTATGTATTTCCATGCGTTGAAACGACATAGTTTTATTTGAATATTTTCTTCTTTTATTTTATTTTTAACAAAAAAGAGGATAAGTTTGTATAATTAGGTTTAGTAATGCTTCCATGGAGATTCTGGACAGGAAAGTTCAAAACTTTAAAGTAAACTTGTATATATGTCCTATCCTATTTATAGATGCTGTTGCAAGTGTTTCCTACGTTGTCCCCAGGCAAGGAACCTAATAAAACCACAATAGTACCTTCTCAATTGACAATCTCTTAAATTCTTAAACCAAAAACGTCCCTTTACTGCATAGGAATAGATCAAAACAAAGAGAAGGCATGACCCCTAATAGATGATGCTAGAAATCCAGCTGAGGGCTGTCACGCTGCATTCATCTTCTTGTCCAGAACTCACCATGGAACTGTAGAGACATGGTTATGACTGGAGAGCTGTTTCACTTCTTTACCAAAACATACAACACAACTCTATTACTACGATAATCCGGATGCCACGCTGTCTGCTCCACACGACCAATCACAAAATCTCGCATTGCAGCATCCAAAAAGTATTCAAGGATGGTATCTGGTACAGCAAGAAGTGTTATGAATTCAAAAACCAATATTTGAAAAGAGACAGAGATCCTCACCGTTTCGAAGTTCCCCGGCCAAAAATATTGTTGTTTTGGTTCCACAGAGTTGCATTAATGTGTCTAACAAATCACCCACCGCTGCTTCACTGTAGATCACATCCGAGCCAAGAACTGGAAAAACAAAACAAAACAAGATGATCAACACTACCAAACAAGTACAAGCATTTGTGAAATTATTGGACGAGAATCGTGCACTGACCAAGCTAACTCCATAGTAGACCAATCTGGATAACCATTGGACTGATTTAAACAAGAATGCTACAGAAGTTACGCCAAAGAAATTTGTGTTTTTTATTCATTTGCGCAATAAAGAGAGGGAAAAAGAAACAGCAGACAGGGAAATCAACTAAAATTTTCTGGGAATCATCAATTGAAAAGGATTAAATCTGAAAATACATGGCATATGGCTTTCAAGAATCATCACCTGGATGTAACTGGTGAAAATGTAAGCCGATGTTAGAGTAAGAAAGTAATTCCTACTGAAACCACAAATAATTGTCTTTTGGATTTCTAAAATTGTCAATGTAATTCTTTTAATTCGGTCAGTTTTACAATTTCTGAAATTGGATGGCATCAAAGCTCAGTTTTCGGAAACATTAAGCATTATCTGGCAATGTCCACTAGAGCATATCTGCTGAAACTAGATAGTTTAACACATGAACAAGGAAAAGATAATACTTCTTCATTCAGCAAGACAACTATTCCGTGCTAAGCAAAATTTGGCTATCACCCATCTGAAAGAGTAAAACCACATACTTCATGGTATCTGTCGTGTGGTAGGGAGGCCCAAGAAGCTCTTACCATAGTCAGGCAATGGTTCAGTTAAATCCTGGTGAGGATTATCTCCCCATATAAGCTCCTTGGCAACAGCATAGCCCCGCAGATTGACTTGTCTTAGATTGGTTTCAATGTTCTTCTTTAGAAGTCTCAATCTATCTGGCAGGTCAGTGAGTACTACTTGAGCACCCAAAAGAGCTGATATGCAGCTGAAGAACAAACAAGCATGTGACATGAGTATGCTTAACAGAAAAGCAAAATCGTTTTTCTTTTCGATACAGCCAATGATGCATGTTCTTTAAGAAAAATAAACACAAATACATTGCAGTATTTCATATTAACACCAAGAGAATGTATCACTATATTAGGATAATCAGACAATGAGAGTAGAAGGAAATCAATGGATATGGGTATTGGTTTATATTTACCCTACCAATCCACAGCCAGAACCTAACTCCACAACCTTCTTTCCCTGAAGTGAAAGGACCCTAGAATCGACCGCGTGCTCCAGAAACTTGCCCAGTACAACGCCACTGTCCCACATCACTGAACCAGTCACTCCAGGCGTAATCTGTAGTTGCAGCGAAAAAGGGTATTCGAGAAAATTGTATATTTCAGATCAAAGTGACGGTCTTTCATCCAATTAAGTTAAGAGCGAAGGTTCGATGAACAAAAGCAAAGTCTTTACCAAGGAAGAAGGAGATTGAAGAATGGAGAGCGAGTGGCCACAAGCGTCGAGTTGGAGATGGAGAGAGGATTGGGCGACGAAAGAGTTGGGTGTGGAGAGAGTTGGCTGTTGAATTCCCCACAACAACATTGTCTCCTCTGCCGCCGATTCCTCATCTACCTTCAGTATCCTCACCTGCACTTTGTACGACCCCAATTCTTTGTACGTCTCTCTTTCTTCTTCTTCTTCCATGCCAATAACAGTAACAGCAGTAGTAGCCATTAGATCATCAAGTTTGTTGAGAGCTGAGAAAAAAGGCTTAGTTTTTTATTATTCTCTCTCTCATACGTTTAGAGTGGAGTTTCAGAGACAAGTCGGCGCTTCAAAGGGTTAAAAACAGAGTCGTCGTTTCGAAGTATAATTATGGATCTTTATTTTCATCAAACAGCATATATAAAAATAAAAATAAACTTATCAGGGATAGATCTCATTTCTGAGTGCTTAGTACCATTCATTTCTTTAATTTACTTTCAAAAGCCAATACTGGGCGGTAGGGCCTTTTGCTATTAGTATATCTAACAATCATTCTATCTCTATCTGTTGTGGGGCTTCTTCTTCTTCTTCTCCTCCTCCTGGCTTTGACCCGTCAGCATCAGTTTCTTGGTTTACACCAGAGGATTCCACTGTTCTCGTAAGCCATTCCTTTAGTGGCTCTTCGTTCAAATCAAGCCTTAAAAGCCCCGCAAATAGCCCACCCATGAAAGCAACCGGTTCCTAATAACAAAGCAATACCATTTAAGTCAATACTAGAACGACACAGTAATCAAGTTCAAGAAAACATATCCTGGTCACCTCATAAAGTTCACCAAAGACAAGTAAAGTTCATGTATCATGAAACTATTTTTATCACATAACTCAAAGTTACTGAAAAGAAAAACATATTTTTGCAATTTAACAGTGTATGGCAACCAAAAATATTTTTCTTCTCAGTAACTTATGTACCAGTTTCCCAATTCTAAACAGCAGCCAACAAAAAGTACTTAATGGTCTCCCCCTACAAAAGTGTCAACAGTAAGTGCATAAAAAGGAAGTAAGGATTAGCCAAGAGTGAAACTCGTTGCAACGTAGGCATTGATTAAAGCAGCATTGCCATAGTGGTCATTACCATTCAAGCAACGTCTGTTATTTTTACTTCATAAAAAGCTTAATGCTATGTGAATATGGGACCCTTAAGAAATTACCAACTATCTAAGTCCTTGACTGTAACAATGAATGGAGTCACTTGTGCAACATCACAAGACAAGAGCATCTCTGGGTCTAATAATTACTTGGTCCCGGAAAGTTTCACTTATTAGCTTCGTTTTGTCTCTTATCTAATAAAGATCCGACATGGTCAAACCTAAGCACATAGGGAGTTAGACAAATACCACAAGATAAGCAAGCAATAACGCAAACTAACCTACCAACAAGCTAAACGACAGAGGATCTAAATAAAAAGTGACTTTGGTGTGTGTATGTTTGTAGCTAGCTTGAGTCTTCAAGAGCTAAACTTGCACATGTACTTCTCAAAAATTAGTACCGATTTAAGGGGTAGTGTTAGAGTGATTTGTGGTGCTTCAAATTTCATTAAAATGGAAAACAAAGGTAACATGTTACTTGACCCAAAAAATGTTAAGATGCCAAGATAGTTTAATCTGGATTTGCAGATGCTAGAGGGAGTACAACAGTCATTGCTCCAAACAATGTGCTGCTATTATATGGTTAAGAAAAAAAAATTCACAACTATAAATGGCCGAAAATAAGTGACCAATGAAAGATTTTGCAGAGTTATAATCAAAGAATGCGAGAAGGAAATAGCAAGCAGAATTCATTGATTGCAATGAAAATTATATTACTTAGCAGTACTTCACATCAACAGCTATTAATTTACACAAAACAAGTAAAGAAATGTATAGCCAATTAGGAATGTCAAGCCGTACTGTCTCACCATAAATTCAACATTACAGGAGTTTCGTCCAAACACTATATAGATATGACAGTTACTACATAATTTTTACCAAGTAATGTTATGGTATCAAGGAAAACTTGGTTTTAAGGTTCCAATTTCATCATCATTTAAAGGAAAGGAGACATAGAAAAGCACCAATTACTGAAACAGATAAAAACGAGGAAAGAGTTTTCCGAAAGGCGACCACTTTAGGATACCCTTTAGCATAATGAGGCTTTGAGCCTACCTTAAGAGCTTCTTTGATGATGGGTTCGTCGGTGGGGTTGAAGATACACGAAGCTTTGACCTCAAAGCTACGACAACTACAAGTTCGTCGGCGAGCATTATAATTTACAGCCCAGTTTGTCCCATTAAAGGGTCGACGTTGATGGGTTCGTATCTCCGAAAACTGCTACAACATTCACACAAACATTGTTTTCTATGTTCAGAACTAACCAAAAACGAAAATTTTTAGAGGACTTTGTTACGGATGCTCATTTTCTGAAACTACACACAATTACGGAGAGGGAAAAGAAGAAGAAGAAAGGCTAATAATTACCAGTCTGCCAGACCATGTGTTGACGGAGAGAGCTAAGGTCATTTTCCGCAGATTCCTTCTTCTTCTTCTTCTTCTTCCTCTGCAGAGTCTTGCAGTGTTTGGGTCCGTTTTATGTTTTTGTTGATTTTTATGCTGTGTATGTCGTTTCTTATGATAAGAAGATTCTGGGGCTTACTCAACTTTATGGTTTTCACTTTAGCTAACAAGTAAAGCCCATGATATATGTGCACAATGGACTAATTTTATGTAACCATTTGTATTATTTTAATTTGAAAAAGAGCTATTAATTTTTATAAATTAATCGATTAATTTTTATAAAATTAAAAAAAATAATTTTTATTTAATAATTTTTTTAATTACATTATAAATTTTTCAATAGGTAAAGATAGTCTTTTACAATTATATTTCAAATTCTTGAAATTTTTTCAATCTTTAATCAATTTTATAACTGTCGTCTAATATCAGTTAAAGCTTTTAAACGTTAAATTTCTTGTCTTACTGATTTAACTTTCAGTTGGATTATTAAAATATTGACAATTTAACCTAATTTAATTTAAAATTAAATTAACAAGAATTGAATCAAGCAATTGTATTTAATTAAATTGAGTTTAAATTTATATTTACTAATTTCTTAAATTCAATTAATTATAATAAATTAGTTACATTTATATCAAGTTATAATAGTCTAAAGTTATTAAATCAAGCCAATTTTAATTTGGTTTGAACTTAACTAAATTTAATTTACTCGAATTTGAATAAGATATCTATACTTAATTGAGTTTGAAGTTAAACTTAGTAGTTTTTTTAAACTCAATCAATTGTCTCATGGAAACAATCTCTCTATTAATTAAGGGTAATAGTTCGTACTTCGTACTACTGGGCACCCTTAAACATCGCATTTTAGTAGGGTTTTTATTGAGTTGTTGTTACTGTTGTTAAACTTAATTAATTATAGTAAATTAATTAGACTAAAATCAAGTTAAAGTAATTTAAAATTAATTAAGAACTAATTTAACACTTATACTATTGAATTCTTATGAATAAATTAAAATACTTATGCTATTAAATTCTTATGAATATTTGGACTGGAGTGTGCAAGATGTCTTATAATTGTGGGGAAGTGGTTGAAGTTGAGCAAAGAGAGACTTCTTGGATTTTGGATTAGAGCCTAAGTACGTGTGAACAATGTGAATGTGAAAATTGTTATTGAATATATAAAATCAATTCAGTTGGTTTCACATAACAGCTTAAACTATTGTGGTGAAACGGTCACTTAATATGGTATCAGAGTCTCTGTGACTAAGTCGTCGTGAGTTTAAATCCTATCACCCACCTATTATTCAGCACAAAATAGAGTGAATCTATGCAAGTTTCAAGCTCAAAGGGCTTTCACTTGAGGGGGTGTATTAGTGAATATATAGAACCAATTAAGTTGCCCTTACACAACAGCTTAATCTATTGTGATAAAACGGTCACTTAACAAAAAAATTCAGATATGTTCCCATCTTCGCGGAGTTCTAACATCCCGATATTGTGTAAACAAAGGAATAGCAGCATTGTCAAATGTTCACTTGTCAGAATACAATTATTTTAAGCTTTCATCAGATTCTCTTATCAATCTCAAGCTCTTCAAACTAAAAAGAATCAAGTGATTTACTTCCGGCCGGCACCAATCTTAAATAAGAGTTAACCCTCAGCTTTCAAGAACAAGATCCAATCGCTTATGAAAACAAAGAAAAACTATAATCTGGAGAAGCAGAAAGCTGGAACAAGTTGACATAAACATATCATTATCTGCACAGATTAAAAAAAACTGTGCAGAATCTATTGCCTTCTGCAGGAGCAATAGTGAGTTGGCTTGGAGATGAATTCAAGCCTTAGCTGGCTTTTGCTGGCCGACAGTTTATAAGTAAACTCAGTATTGTAATATATTCTATGTTATACACCTAATATACGACTTTCATTCATTCCTTTTTCGTGTGCTTATATATATATATATATATAGGTGTCTGTGTGTGGGAACGTGATAGTACCGTAGAGTTATCAAAGAGCAGTATTGCGGCAGAAAATAAGGGCCTTGATTCTTGGAGAGGGAGGGACCCTTCAAACCCTTCAACTGTCATTGCATCTTTGACCTGGTCACTGCTTCCATAGATTTTACTGCTACTTGGTCTTGATCGATCAGCGTAAAACATTAGGTTTTGGAGCTATGGTGGTGGTCAAGAATGTAGGTGTTTTAGGTGTAATAATCATGGCAAGTCAAGAATATTGGAAGAAGAGTTGATGTCTCGAGCTCTCAACTCTTTCAAAATGTAGTTATCTATGGACTTTTTACTTGTTCTAACTGTTCAGTAAAGTAAGGTGAGTGAGTAATGTGTCTGTCTGATCTGAATATATAAATGCCTCTGCTAGCTGTACGAAGAGCAAGGAAGTGATAAAAGATTGCTCGGTCAAAAGTCAAAACTAATGAGTTCTGCGGAGCCAACTTGATGAGCATTTCTTCAACTTGAAGGTAACTCTTACCACCTGGCCTCTCTGCTTTTTGCAGTTGAGTACGTGACTCAGTGAGCTGCAAATGCTTTGAATGCACGTAAAAGGAAGAATCTGTGTTTTGTAGCCATTAACATTAACGTATCTGGTAAAAAAGAGAAATTTGGTTAAAGGTCAATGAGTTTAGTGTCTGCTAATAGTCTAATCCACTTGATGTAACATAACAAAGGAAGGGTCCTCTCTTTTTTGGTTGTTTAGAAGTTATAAAAAATCATTAGTTATACAAAAGTTCAGAAGGATTATTCTTGTTGGTTGGCAGGTTACGTGACTCCATCTCGTGATCTCTGTAAGTCTCTCAAACGCATACACCCACAACATACAGGGAAAGGCAGACATGTACAGTAAGAACGGAGAAGAAGATACAGTGAAATGGGCAACTTTAGTGATGTTGTTGCTCGTCATCTTTTTGGCACCATATGTGTGGAGCAGAAGGACAAGTAAGGAGAGAGTTAGAAAGCGTAAACTGCCGCCTGGAAGAAGAGGATTGCCTCTGATTGGTGATAGCTTCAGCTGGTACAATGCTGTTGCAGGTTCTCATCCCCCACAATTTGTTGAACAACAGGCTCAGATGTAACAACTCCTTCGCATTAGCCCTCTTCAGCTTTTTCATCAGAGGCAAAAGCTTGTATAATCTATCTGCATATACACTACTGTTACTTGTCTTATATGATTGGTATCCTGATTAACAGGTTTGGGAAGATATTCTCCTGCAGTTTGTTTGGAAAATGGGCTGTCGTATCAGTTGACCCCACGTTTAATCGTTTCATTATGCAAAATGAAGGCAAACTCTTTCAATCAAGTTATCCGAAATCTTTTAGAGATTTGGTTGGAAAAAATGGGGTGATTACAGTCCAAGGAGATCAACAAAGAAAACTCCATGCAATTGCCTCTAACATGATGCGATTAGATAAGCTCAAGTTCCATTACCTGGAGGATATTCAATTGGTGATGCTTCAGACACTGACCAACTTTGAGAAAAATCAAGTAATTTTTCTCCAAGATGTTTGCAGAAAGGCAAGTTTGCGCAGGTCTACAAGCATTACAATCATCATCCTACTCCATCTAACAAGCCACATTTTTTTTCTTCATCTTCAGGTAGCCATCAATCTCATGGTCAATCAACTTCTGGGTGTATCAAATGAGTCAGAAGTTAATGAGATGGCCTTATTATTCTCGGATTTCGTTGATGGTTGTCTGTCTGTTCCAATCAACTTGCCAGGCTTTGCGTACCGCACAGCCATGAAGGTTCCTATCTATATCTTCACTTCTGCTCCAAGTTAATTGATGGAGTCGATTTGATGTAGTATGGTGTGTTCTGATATAACTTTTGACAGGCAAGAGAGAAGATTATAAGCAAAATAAATAAGACGATAGAGAATCGCAGACAAGAAGGAGCATCTGAAGTTGGTAATGGCCTCCTCGGAAGGCTTTTAGAAGAAGAAAATCTTCCTGATGATGCAGTTGCAGACTTCATCATCAACCTTATTTTTGCTGGAAACGAAACAACTGCTAAGACAATGCTTTTTGCTATTTACTTCCTCACACAATGTCCTAAAGCACTGCAACAACTCCTGGTACACACTCAAAAACTTTGATCCATATCAACGCATTAATGATTCCCATTTAATATTAAGTATGAACATGATCATGATCATGATCAAACAGGATGAACATGATAGTCTGAGGAGTAATTCAACAGAAGGCCAAATGATTTCTTGGCAAGATTACAAGACAATGTCGTTCACTCAGTGTGTGAGTCTGTCAGTTTATCTGCAGAATCATAATTAAGATGCAGTATCTACACACTCGAGTCGTCTTAACATAATCAGAACTCCCTGTTTTTGTTTCACTTGTAGGTTATTGACGAAACACTTCGACTTGGGGGCATTGCAATCTGGTTAATGAGGGAAGCGAAGGAAGATGTAGTGTATGAAGGTATGAATACGCAAAATGTACATAAGACATAGGTTCGTACATTGATTTTAGGTGACAGTACATTGATTTTAGGTGACATTAAAGATAAGGTTGGTGGTTGTCTTAAACGTGGCAGACTTTGTAATTCCAAAAGGATGCTTCGTGGTTCCATTTTTGTCGGCGGTTCATCTGGACCAAAGCTTGTACAAGGCGGCTCGCACCTTCGATCCATGGAGATGGCTGGATCCAGAAAACCAGGTACCTGCCATACATTTATCTTAGTGTAAAAGACAGTAATGTAACCTACATTTTTAAAAAATGTATGATTTTATATTTTTGTGTGGGAAGGAAAAGAGAAACTGGAGGAGTAGCCCATTCTATTCTCCATTCGGCGGAGGTGCGAGGTTCTGTCCTGGAGCAGAGTTGGCTCGCCTTCAAATTGCTCTGTTTCTCCATTACTTCCTTACTACATACAGGTACGATAGTAACTTAATTAGATAGATCTTGATCTTGAGATTATTAGTATAACATAACAAAGCATACATTGAATTAAACTTGGAATTTGATTGATTAGGTGGGTCCAGATTAAAGAAGACAAGATGTCCTTCTTCCCCTCAGCTCGTTTAGTCCATGGCTTCCCTATCAGATTGATCACCAGACGACCTATCTGTGATAAGCCCAAAGAAGATGACTCAGGAACTGTAAACATTACTCGCAACTCACAAAATTGAAGTTAAAAGAAAAAAGAAAGTACTAACCATCTTCTATCTTTCCTTCTCTTATTGTATTTCTCCAAATTATAAATCATCTAACTTGTGTAATGTATAAGATATAAGTCTTTAAGAAATACATATCCTATTTCCTTTTTCTTTTGTAACTTGCTAAATGAAAGTTAGACACTTGTGTTGGATCGGAACATTTTTCTATTAATTAGGATAAAACTGTATACTATCAAACTTTTTCAGACTCTGCATCTTAGCGAGATTTCAACTGGTTGTTTATGATAAAGATAATAAGGTACTTGTGTTAGATATGAGAAAATATTATACATGTTAAATGAGTTTAAGATGGACTCGTGTTTGTCGCATTTAATTAGTTATAAAAATTCAAAATCAATTTAATTTAAAAAAAAATTAATCAAACTAAATTTTAATTTAAATATTTAGTTTCATAAAAAAAACTTAATTCGACCTCAAATCATCACTGCTACATCTACTTTTCACCTCTAAATCGTGCTTATTTTTAAGCCTTGATTGATTATTTTAATGTTGTTAATAATAATAATAATAATAATATTTGAGATCTACAAAATAATATTACTTAACATAATTTATAAATTAATATAAGAGCATAATATAAAAAATAATTAATTGAAAATTTTTTATGAAAGTTGAAAATTTTTCAAAATTAATTTTTAGTATAAATTTTCGTTTGATTCAATTTCTTAATTTATACTAATTTTTTGTTAACATGAGATCTACGTTCGATGTCAATGATTAGTTAAGAGAATACATAACATATTAACCCAAATCTCGTGCTTTAGCGAGACTTTGACTGAGTATTGATGATTACGTATTAAATCTATCTCTCATTATTTTTATTTTGTTAGTACTGAACAATGAGATAAAGGTTTATAGGTTATCAATCTTCAAGTGGAAACATCCATCTTATAGTGTATTTGGGCCTGTGGGCTTTTGCAAAAAATTGAAAGCCTCAGAACTTGGGCCAAGCTTTAGAAGATATTGCATCGCAAATACAGAATTCACACCACCTTCCGAATTCTAATTCCTAAGGATTTTCTAAAAGTCTGTTTGGTCGAAGGTTTAATAATGAAACGAGATGAAATGTAACGTATTTCTATTGTTTGGAAATAAGTTTTATAATGGAATGAAATTGAATGAGATAAAAGCGGAGGGTTTCATGTTACGTTCCCTTCCCTCCTAAACATTGAAAATAAGAAACCTCCGATTCAAAAGTTTAAGATGGAATGTAAACTAATAAATATATACTATTTAATATATTCTAAGTGATTTTTCGTAATATCAAATGTGACAAGTCATAAAATTATATTAAATAAAATTAATATATTAAATAGAATAGAATAATATTTAATATAATAAAGTTTATTAAATAATTAATAATAATATTTTTATTTTAATAATAATAAATTGTATATAATTA
>JAOQMQ010000195.1:3047945-3059363 GCA_027563845.1 Erythroxylum subrotundum
TATAGAAGTATGTGTATATATATATCATGTACAAACTCTGTTTTCATATACGAAGATTAATTCATTCAGAATCTTCAATATCTCATGTGAAGGCTTGTGGGCCAGATGTTCACGTGGAAAGGATATTGTTTTAAGGTTGTTTTGATGTTTGAAAACATAAGAAATGTCAACTTGTAGATTCATCTCAGGACATCAAATTGGATGCAAGTCTAGCATTGCATTTGGCAGTCATTTCTTGGAAGATTTTGGATTTTTATTTTTATTCCCCCATGAAATAGAATTTCCATGTGCAACTTTTGCAGGGACTTTGTCTATAACATTGTTCCAGCTGATAGTGGGGATTACTCAGAGAAGAAAAAGAAACAGAAAAAGAAGAGGACTTTGAAAACTAGTGAGAATGGACAGGCACAGAATTCAGAACTGCCTTCAAGATTGTCAGATAAGAAGAATAAATCTATTGAAGAAGATAAGAACAACAATCCCGATGAGATGCCATCATGCTCCAGAACCTTACCAAATGGATTGGTTATTCAGGAGTTAGGAAAAGGGAAACTAAATGGCAGAATTGCCGCTGCAGGAAAAAATGTAATGATAAAGTGCTTTATGTCTTCCTTACAAAGAACTGTGGCCTAAGATTTAAATTGTTGTCTCAGATAAAAATATCCTTGATAGCTTGTTAAATTTTCCTGAGACTTTCATACTAACTTGAATGTGATCACTTTGGCAACATATTTGTGATTAGCATCGTTCCAAGAAACCATTAGTTCCTTTGCATGTAAATGAGATAGATAAAGCTGAAAAATATTCACACCTCAATGGCTGTAGTTGGATAGCTAATGGTTTCATTGCTCAGCTTAGGCTTTAGTTAAGCTGGCCTCTATGCTGCAATATTGATTAGCATCGATTTTTACAATTCTTCTTGATGGTTGAATTAACTTCCATCTGCTTTCAGATAAGCATTCGGTATACTGGAAAATTGAATAGTGGAGAGGTTTTCGGCTCAAATATTGATGGAACTCCTATAAAATTTCGCCTAGGTATTGTCTGCTGAGCGAGATCTTGATTTGGAAAATACTAGAATATTCATATATCCTCCTCTGATACTCATTTGACTTGTGTGCATTCTTTCCTTCAGGAGGGATTGAAGTTACGGATGCATGGAATTTTGGCATTGATGGTATCAACCTTGGCAGTCCTTATTTCTCATTCTTTGTAATAATGCTTACTAGTGCTTACACTATAGGGGAAAGATGCTATTTATGTGTTGGTTTTCCTGTATGATTTTCAGGTATGCGAGTTGGCGAAAAAAGACGACTTCTTGTTCCCCCATCATTGGGGTATGATATTCATTACTTCTAAATGCATTATACAGAAAATGCAGTTTCTCTTCATTTCTTTCTTCTGGGTGTCAGCCCATTTGTTCATATACAATGTATGGTGATGCAGGTACGGGAATGAAGGAGATGACACGAAGAATATACCACCAAACTCTTGGCTGGTATATGATATTGAGCTGGTTAAAGTTCGTTGATTGATCAATTTTGATTTGCTTCACCAAAAGGAGGAATATTAACGAAATGTGTGTTCCGGAAGCATATGAAGTCAAGCAAAAAGCATGCTGTTGCACAGATTTTGTAATTGGAATACTGGGAGAATAAAAGCATTTTGGCTTTTGTATACATTGTACACACCAGGTATAAGATTGGAAGAACTCCAAGGATTAGTTTTTGTTACAAACATATTTGCATAATTAAAAGTCTTTCTACAGACAAGTATTCAATGTTCATGACTCTTTATAATTCTACACTAATCACATACGCAGAAACTTAAGAGAAGCTGTTGTTTTCTTTGCAAAAAAGCAGTACTTGCACCTTGAAAACTGAGTATCGGCACTCATGAGGTGCTGGAACTAACGTATTTTGCAGAAGAGGCCACTCACCTTGATCATAGAAGTTTTTATGGTTTATTTTTCTGTATTGTGATGTATAGACAAAAGTTTCTTGATCCTACGCTAACCAAAAACGTGAAATTCCAGGAGGCAAAAGAATGAATAAACTCATCATAGAATTTGGCAGGCTTTCTTCATACACTGCCACTGTAATATATGAGCCAGTACCTCTACAACATTGCTAGTTTAACAATTTGTACGACCATTATCTACAGTGTAAATTTCAAGTCTTGATGTTGATTTCTGTTATTAATGTGGTATACTATACTAAACAATGGGGTGTGGTTTTTAAGGTTTGCATTTTACAAAATTTTTGTTCTGCAAGCAAGAACAGTAAATGAGATTCTCTGTGTACACGTTTCCATGGAATCGTCTTGTATATTCAACGTAACCATTCTGTGTGTCAATAGCCTTCCTTCCACATAGAGGTATATACCAACATTTCCCTTCTGAATCCACTAAGGTCACGTTCCTCGCATCTTCTCCACAATGTTTCTGCTCTTTTCTTCAATATGGCGTCTCCTCTCTTCGAATTTTTCTCCCATCTTCTTCCCTAGATCAAGCATTCTTGCTCGTCTTCCTAGTTTCTTCGGTCTCGAGTTATCTTCTTCAAGAGCAAGACTCTGCTTCTCCACATTTGACAGAGATCTAGATGGTGAAGGGTGCTGTGATATACATTCTTGAGGCTCCCCACTTGCTAATAATGGAGTTCCCAGTTCTTGTGAAGAATTGCTGCTTGACATTCTCCTGCTTGGGCTCAATGAGCCTATCAAGGCATTTCTTGGATTAGATATTGATTGTGAACTACCCTGGGCATTCCTAGATTTTTTATGCTTGCTTTCCTGGTGATCACTAACGGTTCCTCCACTAGCTTCTGTCTTGGTATTTGCCTCATCAGATTGGCAGCTAAAAGCAGCATGGGTAGCAGCATGATCACTAGGTTCTTGATTAATCTTCCATACAAAAGGAGCAACTTTCCGAGGAACCCAATCATTCTTTTCTGCCAGCATCCATGGAATGCATACACTTTCACAGTTTGGAAGCACCAAAGCCTCTCGGATGCTAGCCTGCATCAAAACTATGCAAGGCTAATCAGTATCAATGTTTTACTGATTACACTTCCCTGTGATTGCTCAAAATAACTCATCTTAATCTAACTTGGAAAATCAAATCCCCAAACCTAACCTCCACAAAACTCTCGAAGAGGCACTTAAGATGATGCAGAAGAGCTTGTCAAAGTGTTGTTTATATACAAGGCCAAGCATGAAACATGCCTCAGTTAAATGAGCATCATTTATGATAAAGACAAATTTCATCATCAAGACACACAATTCAAGCGAGCCAATATATAACTGCACCTTGGAAGCCATATAATAGCAAATAGAGCATTAAAGAAAACTTCATCAGTATGTTGGATATTTTGATGAGAATAGTGCTCGGGAGAAACTTTGATGGAATGCGCTATGCTTACCTTAAATCGATTAATCAGAAACAAAGCAATATGTCCATTACTAATCTTATGCTCCCCAAGAGAAGACTCCAAGTTGAACTCTATCTCAGGCATGGATGTGAAACCAATCCATAACCTATCAGAAGGAGGTGGCTTAATATGTAACCGCAATGTTCCACGTAGTGATGCGATTCTTATTGATAAAGTGATTGGCACCTATAATTGAAATGAGGCATGAGCAAGAAAGAAACCATTCAGTTTCATCAAAAGGAAGACCTTAAAAGACATCAGGGTTAACACAAAAAGATCATCAGCTGTAAGAATTCTTGCCATTTTTTAGACTCTTAACATAAGTTCCCAAGTTTTGGAATGATCAAATGCCACGTGCTCAAAATGATCATGGATCTTTCGAAAGATGATATTCACCAATGCACGTAAACAGTGTAAAATGTGAAGGTGAAATCCCAAATAGCACAGGATATAATTTTAAGAGAAGCGCATCCAGTCAATAAAGAATATGACTGGATGTTACAGATAGGAAAATTGTTAGTGATAGAAGAATGTGTTTTTAACTTTTGTACCGGATCAACTTACTGGGCAAGAAAGTTCTACACATTGAATCACATCTATGGTATGGTTAGCACTCATAATATAAGTAGAAAACAACCTACATATACAGGAAGAAGATTTGCTGACCTGTGAAACGTGTTTCGCAACAGAATTAAGAATGGACTTCCATTTAGACACATTTGTCGATGTAGATGTGCAGTTTGTAGAGTTTTTCAATCCATCTGTAATAAACAAAGGTGAGGATGATTCTGAGACTTAAACCAAGACAAGAATGGACTACCTTGCGCCGTCCAACTACAAAGTGTTCACATCATCATAAATAAAATTAAGTCTCCACATTTTCCTATCAAATATGATTGTGCCTCAACCACCTAATATGACTTACCAGATCTACAGTGAGATGGTTACTAGGTTTAACCCTTAAACCTCCAACCATAGTAGACATTCCTTCTATGACAACTCTACTTTGAGAGGAAAATAAAACAGCTCAAATATGAGGAGATGCCAATCCTCAATACACTCAAGAATTTCCAAAATAAAGAACATCATCAGCAGTTTAAGAGTTGAGAGCAAGATCCTACACCATGATTGTAGAAATACCCCTAACGCATGTTTTAACCATTAAAGCATTTTCACCCATTTCTTCAGTAATACAACCTCTGATAGTACGAAATCAAATATGCAAATCAATGTTCATGTCCCACCTGAAAATTTCAGAATTATTCACGACAGGAAGTTGAAAATTTTGTTCAGGATAATTATGTTTAGAAATAAAAAATAACCACTTGATAAGGACTTGAATTTCCAACAAAAAATGTAGGGTCTGTTTATGTTTTTACTTCTTTGTCCCAATATGTGTTGACCACCGGTTGCGCTTCTACCAATAATGGTTCTGGCCCAATGCAACATTAAAAATTTCACAAAGTATGGGGTATGGATTAACATGTGTTGTTGCCATGAATTTTTTGCATCAGTATATAAGCATTCAAATCAGTATATAAGGAAAAGGGCATACAAAAATCAAAGCATAAAGGATATAAACCTACCAAGTCTAGGATCACTTTTATCCCTCTGATTTTGTGCATCAACAGTCTCTTCGGGAAGATTTAACTGTTTTCCAAGGTATTCAAAGCCTTCTAGAAGATCTGAAGAAACATCCCCAATGGAGCTTGGTTCTGAGCGTGTATCAGCGACACCTTTCTGCAGATCTTGGTCACGAACTTCCAGCCTTGTTTCAATATTTAATACCATACCACCATAATACTCAAGATCCATTTCCCATGCCCATACTTCATTCATGTCTGTAGGAAGCACTCGGATACCATGGATGTAAGGTGGGATATTCCCAAGGTCTAGATCATTGCAAATTACATCACCGATATAACCAGGCATCCTCATATTGGACAATGATCTCTGTAATGTGAAATCATAATATTTACAAATCTGAATACATCCAATGACTGAGAGAACAACACACCATGCCCTCAATTTCAATAATGCCAGAGACTGGCCTTTCATGTATTAGTAAACAATCAGAACAAATTACTCTCCATCCCACAGAATGTTTCTCTAACGATCCGCCACCACATCTCCCCTTGAGAAGTATGTTTAGAACTACTCTTTGTTAATCTCTTTTGCAAATTCTAGTTTGATCAGCTTTGGGGGTACTAGAGGTGCACGCAATGCATGAATATCAAAAGTTAACTACTAACATAGGCGGGATCTGTTTTTTGCTTTATTTCTAGATATGATGGATTCACTAATACGGCCAAACAAAGGTATCAACAAAACAAGCATTCATGCTTATAATTAAAGTTAACTCAAATTCAGAAAATGATTGACCTGAATTCACTTGAGTTGAACTTTTCACAAGGACAGACAAAGGTATTAACAAAACAAGCATTCATGCATATGACTAAACTTAAACTCAAGATTGGAAAACGATTGACCTGAATTCGTGCTTGAATTGAACTTTTCACATCTGTGTTGCATTTGGCATCAAAGAAGAGACGAGAAATAAGCAAATTCCAGCAGAGTGTCCCCTCGTCAACATTCGGCTTGTCATCTGACTCTCTTTCACAAGAAACACAGCTATAGGTTTGGCTTTGTGAACGAGAAAAGTTTGACGACGACGTAAATGGCATGTTTTCTTCTTCTGAACTGGCAGACATTTTTGCCGGTAGAGCAGTCTTTATCAAGCTACCGGCAACAATTGGGTCCTGTAGAGAGCGACATTTTCCCATGACCTTTTTCTCTTCATGACCTAAAGTGGAAGCCCCTCTATTCTCCATACCATTCTTTGGAGCCTTTCTGGAAATTCTTTTAAAAAAGGTACGAACCTTTGAAGTAGAACCATCAGCTTTGCTCATTCGGTCTACTGATTCTTCATTGAAACCCGGTGCGGGTTTCATAAAAGAAGGATATCCCGTATTTAAGGATGTCAAATAACAGTGGAACTCTTCATTCAACTTAGTGAACCAGTTAAGTTTTTCTCTGTCATCACATGAGGCAAGACGGAGGGCCTTACACCAAGACTCCTTCTCCCAAGATGTTTCAAGATACAAGTAAACTGTTTTACTTCCATTGTATATCGTTGAGGTTTTGTTTTCTAGCCTAACTGGAAATCTCTTTACCCTGAGGAACGTTTGATTTTAGTATAGACTAAAATAAGTCATCCTTTCAACAATGAATGAATTAATATATTGCTACAAGATATAAAAAATTTTGTACTTGTGATGAGTACATGACAAGTTCCTATCAATCAAAATGGATGACAAGTTCAGCTCCTCCAAGCTATCTACATAGGAGACATTTAAAAGGTTTGAAAGAGGTTATTTCAACATTGCTTCAATTGGTTAGCTGTGTAAAGAAACATGGCACACCTCAATAACAGAAATTTGAAAGAGATCTAGGTTGGAAATGAGTATGCAATAACTAGAACTTAAATAGGTAGTAACGGAGAGCATATTTCTTAATTAATGTGCCATAGAAAAAAAACACGATCATAAACCAGGTACAATGTTCTCTTTCAAGTTTATCCTCGAGAAGTAAAAGATCCGAAATTAAAAGAAATAGCTTCACAGAGACAGAGAGAACACGTGAAACTCAAGTTATATGCAGGACCCGTAATGGATGACAGAGATGTTATGGTAGAGAATATCTTGTTATCTGGCCCACTGAATAACATTTCTAGCACAAGAAATTGAAGTTTGATAATTCCCCCAGAAGTTAGCTGCACAAGGTGGAGATAACTAACATAGATCAAGGGCTGGCGTCTATTTAATGAAAAGCAAATTGCAGGTGTGGAGTGTCATTGAAAACACAATATAAAGACCAGCAATTTGAAGTAATGATCTAACAAACCAATTCCAGCTGAACTAAAATCATTAGAAAATATCATACAAATTCTATTGAGCAAATACATATCAACAAACAAAATATAAATGGAGAAGAACTTATTACCATTTCCTTGAGTAAAGATTATTGCCTGAAACAGCTTCTACCGTGCAACCCTTCAGTGGAATATCCACACGGGAGCCATCTGGATCTGTCAAACAAAGCAACTGATCTTTGATTCTTGCGTACTTCTGACGAGGAGTGACCTCTAAAAGATCCTTTCTCTTCTTATATTCTTTAGGCAACTTATCTATTTTATCTGATTCTAGAATCCATACAACTCCCTGAGTACGAAAGGCACAGAATAAGTGGAGGATAGAGAAAATATTGATACGAAAACTATGACATATAAAACACACAGAACTTCTCATTCATAGCAAGTATAAATTTGCCTAATATACAAATTCGACCAGAAAAGCTTCTTTCTTTTCTTTTCTTTTCTTTTTTCTTTTTCTTTCTTTCTTTTTTTTTGGCTCCTCCTCTTCTCGTTCATCTCACATTTCTCTTTTTGTGAAAACATGAAATCATGATATCTAAAATTCATGTAAAACGCAAACAAAGGACCAACTGGAAGTCAAGTTTAATCTGTCAATCTGGCATAACAAACACCTTGTTGAATATGAGACAAAAGTTTAGTCATCTGATTTGACTGGAACTTCACACCCTTTATATGTCAAATAACAACTCAAACAACATATAAGGAAGTAAATAGGAGAACCAAGTTCGTGTGCTTCAATTAATGGCTGAGTAAATACGATCAACCTAAAATTATGAAAGAAAATAGCAAAAACCTTCTTGTTAAAGGCGAAATCAAGAGACTGTTGGGGATCAAGATCTCTACTTGAAGAACCAGACAAGGGTTTGGCGTCTAAAAGTCGACTCTTGTGTTTCAATCGACGTATGAACACATAAATTCCCAAAGCTTCCAAGGCAACGAGGGTGAGTGCCCCAACGAAAAACCCACCCACAAATATTACTAACCACATGAACATCTTTTCTGATCTAATCTAGCTTGAAGCTGCAGAAATTGAGCCTGCACCCACTAATTTTGCCTCACTGATCGCATAAATTCTTGCTGACACACGACAACAACAACATGCAAAGAGGGAATCAACTTCTTTATTCTTCTGTTGTCTTTTTGTATCATTAATCGTCTATAATGTTGTTCACCCAAATTGGAATTTGGGGAAACCAAAGTTAAAGAATGAAGAAAAAGAATCACATTCACACACACAAAGCCCAAGAGTGGCGAAGTGAATTTCAGCCTATATTAGGCAGAAACAAAGGTTCTTGATCCACACGCCTCCCTTCCCTGCCCATTAACACGAGAATGCAGAATTCAGATTGAAAGGGAAGAAGAGAAATGTAGAACTTTCGTGTGTCTTCATCTTAGATTTCATTATTTGTTTTCATTATCCTTTATATAAAAAAAGGAATCATCCTTTTCCTGAATTCACTGTTTCTTTGTTGTGCTTTGATTAGTCATCTCACGGAGAGGCGCCTTGATCCCTAATTTAATCTCAAGTCAATTTAATACCATTGCACAAGTACGGCACACAAAAAACGGTTCGCAGTGCCTGCCTCTTTTTCAATTCAAAATTGCCATTTAAATAAGCGTGACAATAAGTGATTTTTTAATTAAATTTTAATTAATTAAAATATAATAAATTTTTATTTCTTAATATTTTTAACAAACGAACCGCTATCAATATAATTGTGATCATTCTTTCAGTCATTATAATTATAATAATTATATTCATTCTTCTTCATCACTATATTCATTATTTTTCCATGTGAACCCACAGTTTTCTTATTCAAACTTCTAAAAGAAAAAACGATATTGAAATTAGGAATGTCAATTTTGACTGGACTCAACCTGATTTTGGCCCTAGTTCGACCCGTTGTTAGACCGTTACTTCAAAATGACGTCGTTTTATTAAAAATAACTTTGATTTTTTTATATTTTTTTAAAAAATTATAAGATAGGTCATGTTGGCCCAGTCCGTCCGTGGTCCATTAGACTATGGACTGGGCTACGGGGCTATCAACCCGTAATCGAGCCAGGCCACGGGCTAACCTATCCCGACCTGTTGGCCTATGGGCTAAGCCACGGATCACCTTACCTAGCCCGAGTACAAACTGATTCATTAACATTCCTAATTAACATAGGATTCACATAAGATAAAGGTGAGAGAGGACAACGAGGAATGACCTAAATGGTGTAAAGTGTAAACTCCTCATTTAAGGCTCTCCCTTACAGAAGGTCTTAAGTTCGAGTCACACAAAAGGAGGGGAAATGAGAAATTTTCCTTGTTGATGATCCTTTAGTCCCTTAAGCAAAGCTTTTTGATTGGATTAATTACAGACGCCTTGTTTCTAGCGGCAGTGTGAGAGTTGAAACTATTAGGGAACCCGAGGGTTGCTAGGAACTTAATGCTGAGCAGGGCCAGTGATCAATCAACAATTGACCAATTAAGTATGTGATGACTCCTTGTGTGAAGGAGTATACATGTTATGTAGAAACCTGAGGGATGTTAGGGTTCCAAATTTACCTCCTTTAGGACTTGAGTGAAGTCTTAGGGGCTTAAGATTAGTCTGGCTAAGTTAGAATACCTAATGTAATTATTAAAAGAGAGAGAGAGAGAGAGAGAGAGAGAGATATAGGTGAGAGAGAGTATAGTGGTTAACCTACAAATATGTTCCTAAACGGCAACTTCCTATCTCATTTCTTATGCCTGGCTGTTCAAGAACAATAATGATTCACCAAAAACCAGTCCTTTCAGCTGTATTTACAGGTATGAATTAGGTAAACCGATAAATGCACGTAATGGATCAATATATGTGTCGTTTAATATGCTATTCGATAAATCAATAAACTTAACGAGTTAATAATTTATAATTAATTAGATATTTAAAATTTTAATGTAACTTGGCATTCTTTTTAAATTTTACTTAACGAGTTAATAATTTATAATTGATTAGATATTTTAATAATATTAATTAATTATTAATTAGATATCGAATTGATAATGTTTAAGGTATGTTTGGAGGTTTTAGAGCATTTTTACTGTCGATTACTTTTCAATAGCTCATAAATTATATTTCAAGATATGTTACTTTATAATCAATTTATTTAGTAATTTATAATCAAATATATTTTAAGATCTTTTAATATGTTTTAGCATTAATTAAATATTTAAATGAATTACAATTTTTTTATCTCATTTTGAACTTCCAATTTCTTAAATTAAAAAACTCAAAAAAGAATTTGTTCCAATTATCATACCTTTAAAAGTAGGGATGTCAAATTTGACTTGAGCCAGCCTCACCCAATTTTAACTTGGATTAACCAGACTCGACCTTTACTTAAAAAACGACGTTATTTTTTATGTTTTTTTTTTAAATATATCCGTGACTTGTCAAGCTATGAGCAGGGCCACTGGTTGACTTATCCCAACTTGTCTGGCCACATTTCAGACTGACCCATTGACAACTATATTTAAAAGCACTCCTTATAATGTATTGTAGACTTGTAGTCCATAGGGTTACAATTCTCAAAAGAACTTCTGACCAAACATTTAGGATGCCTGTGATAAAAATTTTGTTGAAAATCGAGAGATCTATTAATACTTAATCTTATCTTTAAGTAGCAGAGAAGTTTACGAATAAGGTCATGGCAATAATTCTTGGATATCTATTGTATATATTTAAAAATCCTCATAATTTAATGACCCAAAATTTGAATTAAAATACAAAATTCCTAATTTGTTTTCTTTCCGTTTATAATTGCTTGAATTTCCCTTTAGTAGAATTCTTGATGTGTTTGGCTTATTCTGTTGCGATTTTTTGTTTTTGAAAATAAAAAAATTATAACGGTTTTAGAGAAACCAGAAAATATCGTTTCTCTGAATTTTGACAACATGTTTTCTTTGACAGAAAACCAACATATCCCTATTTTCTATTTCGATTAATAATAATAATAAAAAAAAGTAAAAAATTTATAATAATAATAATAATAAGATAATTAATTTGGTATAATAAAATTAAAAATATT
>JAOQMQ010000195.1:3066695-3092013 GCA_027563845.1 Erythroxylum subrotundum
ACAAAAATAGATATTGAAATAATAAAATAATGTATTTGAAATATAAATTAAAAAAGTTGAAAGGATAAATTGAAAAAATATTTTTGTTTAATATTTATTAAAATAAATATTAAACAAATATCAATATAGTTACCTATCACGTATTAGTGAAAATTCAGGCAAGAAAATTAAAAAAAATATATAGGAGAATTGTCCATTAGTGTTTAACATTTTTTATGGACAAATTTAAATTTTAATTATGTAAATATTAAAAATAATTTTATAATTTTGAAAGCATTACGAAAAGGTGTACATTATTAATAGAACATATATCAATGTAGTTACCTATAAAGTATTACTGAAAATTCAGGCAAGAAAATTAAAAAAATATATAGGAGAAGTGCGCATTAATGTTTAACATGTTTGAATGGACAAAGTTAATAATTAGACATCTCACCAATTTTATAAAGGTATGAGAAGCCACCCACTAAAAGAGCGGTGACCTTATCTATATGATGGAGCTCAGAAAATCAGGAGGACCTACACAGAAAAATATCAGATTCAATACATTAACATTTACAAAACTAAAATAAAACGAAATACATCAATTAGTATATATGCGTAAACATAGGCATTGTTACCAAATAAAACTTGACGAGAAAAAGAAAGAAATTACTTTACGATTTGGTTACCTTATTATATCTTTTTATACGATATTAAATTTGTTAGAATACGAGTGATTTAAAGTTATATCTCTAATGTGGAGATGATCTATGTTAATGTTTAAATGTGATTTTATTGATTAATAGTACACATGATACATATTTATTGAACCATGTTTAACAAGATAATACGGTTGATATAATACAATCTCTGTATATTAATAATCCATAAATAAATAAGTTTTATTATATAAACATTTTCAGAATTTTTATTAGAGGATGGCAAGGAAGTGACGAGCATTTGTCCTCTTAGACACCCGCGTCCACAAATCGAGTGTTAAACCCTATGTAATCGATTTGGCGTACATAATATTTTGAAAAAGACAGGTAAAACACCGTTTTGTGATCATCTTCATAGTCAAGTTCAAAGGATTTGAAACCACAATTTTTAGGGTCTGTTTTCAAGCGAAACGACAATCTGATAGACATGTCTTTACAAAAAGAATTGCAGTTCTTGTTCACACTACAGCTATGGCGTCCTACCAATAGGAAGACCTCGAGAACAACAATTACTAGTAAGAGAAGGCTATTACAATTACTCATCGAGACAATCAAGAAAATGGGACTAAGTTTCAATCTTTAGGGAAGGAGAAGCATATGCATATGCATATTTCTAGAGGACACTTACAGGCCTAATGTAGAAACTGAATGTCACTGAGAAAGTCAAGTTGACTCCATGTCCTACCAATAGGAAGACCTCGAGAACAACAATTACTAGTAAGAGAAGGCTATTACAATTACTCATCGAGACAATCAAGAAAATGGGACTAAGTTTCAATCTTTAGGGAAGGAGAAGCATATGCATATGCATATTTCTAGAGGACACTTACAGGCCTAACGTAGAAATTGAATGCCACTGAGAAAGTCAAGTTGACTCCAAGTCAACCTCTCATTCAGTCACTCATTCATGGAATAAAAATCATACTATTTGTTTGTATTGTAATGAACATTTGAAAGGTGAGAGAATTATCAGATTAAAGAAGAATTTAGTTGGGATAAAGGGGATATGAAGCTTTGTAAGAAAGTGACTCATGATGTAAAATAACAAATGAAAACTTTGTTTGAAGAAGATCAACGTGACAAAGATAGAATTCAAAGATTGAACTACGAAATTAGTAGTGAACGTACCTTTTATGGTGGTCACAGTGACAGTGAGAATGTTAAAGATGATATTTCTACCCAATAAAAAATGAATGTTACATCTAATGTGAGGAAAAAAAAAGACAACAATTTAACTTTTTTACACCATTAATAACTCCTAGAGCTCAGCTTTTAATTTGTAGTATCTAACAATTTAAAGAAGCAGCTCATAATGTGAACATGACAATAACTAGATGATGATATGATTCATTCAATATTGTCCAGTCTTATTGTTACTTGCCTATAGTAGATATTATTACCTCTGATAGTTCAGGATACAATGTTCCTTCAATTGATGACTACAGAAGTAAACTTTTGAGAATCTCTGTTTATGAAATAAACAATTATTTGGATGAAAGAAGAATCAATTAGACTACTTATAGGTGTTCAATCATGTGTGATTGGTGGAGAAATAAAAGACATGAATCTATTATCAATTTTTTTTATTCTGCAAAGGGGACAATGTTTTTGAAGTTTATTGATCCATCTGGCCTCGCTAGAAATGTTGATATTTTGTTTCAGATGTTTAATGAAGTGAATGAAGATAAGCCAAAAAATATTATTCAATTTATTACTGACAACGATTCTGCTTACAAAGCAGCTGTAAAAGATTACAAAGCAAATAAAATTCTTTATATTGGACTCCTTATACTACACATTGCATTGACTTGAAGTTAAAAAATATATGAGATGCTATATATTTTCCTATCATTAATGAGATTGTACAATAAGTAAAAAAAGTAACAAAGTTCATCTATGATCGTGCATAGGTTGAGGAACATATCGAGAGATGATTGGTTTTGGTTAGACAATGTGTGGTTGGTAAACAAGGATCGGTTTTTTAGGAATATATCGTTAAATATTCAATATGATTCTGCAAGATCTAGTTTTGTTCAACCAAGAGGTCAAAAAGATTGAGAAAAATCGGTCATTCATAACCACTGATGAAGGATTCCTCAAAAAGTTAAGGATTAGTAATCCTTTTTAGAAATCAAATGGATTTGGTCTTATGCATACGTGAGGAAGGTAATCAAAAAAGAAAGAAGATGAGTTCTTCTTTCCTTTATCACTTAGGAGCCGTGCGAGATGAAAGTCTCATGCACGGTTTTGACAAAGTTCATCTATAATCGTGCATGAGTCTGGATTTAATAAGAAAGGATTTTACCAATGGTAAGAATTTGTGTTGTCATGTTATTACAAGAGTTGCAAATAATTTCTTATCACTTTAGTGTTTTGTTATAATGAAGAAGGAGTTAAGGCAGATGTTTACAATTGATAAGTGAGTTACATCTCAAAAAGTTAGGTCTAATGTTTGGATTGAAGTTTCTAAAATTATACTTAAAGATAATGAATTTTGATCTTAATGTAAATTTGTCATCCAAGTTTGTAAGCCTTTGATGAGAGTACTTCATCTAGCTAATAGCGATGAGAAGACAATAATAAGTTACTTATAATACCATTGAGATTTCAAAAGAAGCAATTAAGACCATATATAAAAAATAGATATTTTTTTATACACATCTTATCTTGCAGTCATCAATGAGAGATAGAAGTGATATCTTTACTCTCTGTTATATTTACCAATTGTTATTCGTAAAAAAGACAAGCTTAATTTAGACATATATATATATATTCACTTTTGTTACATGTTAAAAATTAATCATCGTTTTATTTTGTTTATAATGTTATTTTTGTTGTCTTACAGTTTCTTGATGGGACAAATTTGAAAGTGATGTTCCAAAATTGTAAAGGTTTGCAAATTGAATTCTAAGTCAATGCGTGAGTGTTACAAGGTGTGAAAAGAATTCAAGTACATTTGAATTCATCAATTCCAAAAAAATGAAAGGATTGGAACACAAAAGATTAAACGACTTAATCTTTGTTCAATACAATTTAAAGTTTCGATAAATGTATGTTATTCTCATTATTAAGTTGAATATAATTTTTTAATTTCTTAATAATTTAATTTTATTTATTTACTAAGACTTTTAATAAAACAAGCAGTTTTGTATATTTAATTTGCCTTGACCATAACAATCTTTTGGTGGATTTAATTTCTAAAAAATCGAGTTTGATAGATGAGAATGATTTGGAAGATAATCTTGGACTAAAAAGTATTTACATGTCATTGATGCAAGGAATTTGAATGATGATGAGGCTCTTCTCAATGATGGTGATTTTGTATCAAATGATAATTAAGGTCAATACAATTTAAGCGAATATTTGATTGAATGAAGTTTCAGTTATTTAATTTGTTATCTTTTTTTACTTTCACTTATATTTGATGCATATTTTAAGTTCTACGTATGCAATATAAATATAATTATAAATATTTTTGTTTTAAGTTTCACCTCTAGTTGATTGTTTCCTCAGCACATACTCTTTTTGTAACAGTTAGAGAGTCATGACACTTTATTTTTTATTTGATGTAATTATTATTTATTATATGATGAAATTGTAACATTTAAGTAGTTCGTATTATCATCAATTTTATACTTGTATAATGATTGAATGATCTATTTTTATATTAATTTTCGTTATTATTTATATGTGAAGTATATGAAAAATAATATTAATATAAATAAATAGATTGTTGTTATTTTAAACTTGTATTATTATGATTTTGAGAAATATGGTTGATATGAAATTATAAAATATACAATACAACATATCAAGGGACTATTTTGTAGTTTAAAATAATTCAAGAACTATTTTATGATTTAAAAAAATTACTTAAAGCAGTACTTAAAATTAACGGCATATCACTACAGTACTGTACCAGGACTCAATTCAATACTTGTACCATTATGATATTAATAACAATGGTTTAGATATGTTCTATTAGAATTTATAAATTCATCCCCAAACTCGAAACTTGCTTGCTAGTTTATAGCTTACTGTGTGTGTTGCCCTAGACTTTAAATATTTAATTATAAGCTAAATATGCACAAATCAAAATAACTACAATGAAGCAATTTTTATTTTTAATAAATTATTTAATTTAAAACTAGACCCAATCAAGCTGAACTTGATCTTTTCAATTTGAAATCGAGACGAGAATGAAGGTGCGCTTGATTTATTTTGAGAAATGGTAATAAGATTTATAATTAATATAGTGAAGGATGAAAATGAAAATGATTTCCGTTATTTATTATTTCGAAAGTATAGAGTATTGTCTCAAAAAGAATATAAAAATACTGTTAATCTAATTATAATACATTACCAAACATTTTTTTTTATTTCTTACTTATTCTTTTTTCTTACACTGACTAACCAGGCAACCTTAACTAACTTGCTACGAGTACTCATTTGGGTCGAGGAAACATTCAAGCCTGTCTATAGGCCCTTCAGGCTTCCAAATTTCATCGGTTTGCTTCCAATTCTGGGCTATGATGTGTAACACACGACTTCGAACAAAACTAGGTAATGCTTGATCGCAGGTACAATACTTGAATGATTTGAACGGCTAGTCTCTCCAAATCCCAGGAGAGTAGATCCATACTGGATAACAATTTTCAGGTGACGTGCACCATCGATCAAAATGGATAGATCTTAGCCTTATCTTCAGATTGAAAATGCAATTTGATCTAAAAAGTGTATTAGGGATCAGTTTCTGTAGTTAGTTCGACCCGGCCCGGATTGATTAAGAGGAGAGGATGTCAAACAGGCCGTGAAAGTGTTATTGTATCTGCAACCTGAATCTACTTCTTGAGAGAAAGTCAAAGAGGAGAGAGAGAGAGAGAGAGGGAAGAAGAAGAAGAGAAAGGAGTGGGTTGGTTGGTATGTGGAGAAGAAGATGAAACAGGCTTACAAGCTAACACTGGTATTATGTGGGGTTTGGATTTTCAGTCTTCTCTATGGAGAAATGTTTGCTTATTGGTTGCCTTCCCTCTACTCTTGTTCATGGCCTCATCTTCTTCCTTCTTCTAAGGTAAAACCAAACTTCCGTCTTTGACTTATTACTACTCAGATCTCATCTTCCCTTATTATCTCCTCCATTTACTCTCTAATTCACTCTACACCTCGTACTCTAGGCTGCAAACACTGGAAAGTTGTATTCATTTTGTCAAGAAATGAGTGATTTTGTATGCTGTGATCGCTCCAGCTTTTTGTTCATTTGTTTCAGGAAAATGGTTTTATGCATTCTAATAAGTATGTGAAAGTTGCTGTCCTAGCAGACCCACAGGTGAATACTTTTAGTGTCAAACATTATTTTGGGTTCTTCATACTTCAACTTTAATTCACTATTCCTGGTTATTTGTGTGTTTTCTTTTGGCAGCTCATGGACAAAACTTCCCTTCCTCTTCCACCAAAATCCCTCTCCTTGGAGCTTGTACAGTTCTATACTGACCTGTACATGCGCAGGGCCTTCTTTGCATCAATCCTGCCTTTCAAACCCGATGTTATAGTTTTTCTGGGGGATTATTCTGACGGTGGCCCTTCTTTAAATGATGAAGAGTAAGAGTTTGAAACTTTCCATTTTCTAAAACAATGGCAGCCCTCTTCTTTACACATGCATTTCACATTCTCGTTCTGCTTCTATATCTCAGATTATCAGGAATTGCCGGTCCTGGCTATTTCCAATCTGAAAAGTTTTCCTTTTGCAATCTCTCACAGTCTCTCTTTAATTGATTTTTCTTTCTTTTGTTTATGTATTTGACTATTTACGGCTGCAAGATGGAGGGAATCTCTTGAGCGCTTTAGGCATATTTTTGGTCTAGATTCGGAAGGAAAAATTGCTGATATCCCAGTTTATTTCATTCCTGGAAACCATGACATCGGTTATGAGAGTGTCTATTCTCATTTACCACAGGTATCATTTATAGCTTCTTTCTTTTCTCATTATATTTTTCAGAATGATCTGTGGTTTATATCTTAGGCTATACTTCTACATTCATACAGGTTATGCAACGTTATGAAAAAGAATTTGGGGTCAGAAACTATAGATTTACAGTTGGAAAAGTTGAGTTCGTTGCGATTGATGCTCAGACTCTAGATGGTAAGAAAAAACTAATTCTGTTAATTACTAAATTGAACAAGAATGCAATCCTTCTCTGCCTTTGTTATCTATAAACTTGAACGTCTGCCAAAAAGGAAGCAAAAGCTATCCATTTTCAGATGTCTGCAGATACATACATGTTACTTCGTTTAGGAGTTCAATGTGAGAAAATTGTTTCTTGTTAGTTATTTTGTCAATGTTAAATATGTTAAATCAGATATAGTTATTTCATGTTTTGGGAAAAAAGGAATCATTGATTTTGTAGTTGTTGTGTCTTTTCCAGGAAATCGGCAAGGAACTTTCTCTTCCGTAACTTGGGATTTTATAAAAAATGTTTCTAGTGGTACATCATATTCACTTACACTTTTTTTTTCTTGTAAAACTATTCATCTTCATTACTAATTTTTTTTACCCCAACTCGTTTGCTAGACACCCAATCTATCCCAAGGGTTTTGTTGACTCATATTCCATTGTTTCGGCAAGATAATGCTTATTGTGGTCCTCATCGCCGCTCTCCAATTATTAATCAGGTATTCATATGCCTATATATTATCTGGTTTTCATTTTGAAGAAACAGAAAATTTTCCAATTTCTTCGCTGCAATCATTTTCCTCATCTCCTTTATAAATTTTACTTGCAATGATCTTATAAATGTCTATGGCTGTGGTGGAGAGATCATTCAATTCTAAAGTTTAACTTGTTAGATTCTCGTCTAAGAATGAATCTTAACAACCATAAAATTCATTATCTAGACTCAAAGATGTTAGTACTTTATGGAGAACTTATTAATATCTTCTCAATGGTCAAACAACTTCAGTAGGAACTATCATCATACGAGAACTTAATTATTGATTATTAAGTTTTAGTGTTTGAAATGACCTTCAAGACTTTTTTCTTTACCCTTATGTACAGAGAATCCTACGTTCTGCTCAGAGCCAAGAAGTAAGGTAAGTTTCTGTTTCTATTTGAATATGCCCAATAGAGTGTAATCAATTTCTGGAATATGATTGTGAGTATTTATTTTTGGTTGATGGATGGTTCAATGATGCAGGTACCAGAATTATGTCTCAGAGGAATCTTCAGTCAGCTTGCTCGATCTGATTAGACCTGTTAAGTGACTTTCACATCTGATTTCTTTAGTAATGAAGTGCCTACTTTTCTTCCACTTGGGTGGCAATTCAACCTTAGTTGTCTGCAAGAGCTATTTCATCTTCAAGCATTGAACACACAGATTAAAGTTTCTTGTACAAGCACCCTCAAAAGCACTTCCATGCTTAATTAATTTTATGTTACTGTACCTATAGAAATTTTCTGATCTGGAAGAAACTGAAAATCTAGCAAAAGTTGATTCATGAATAGAATAACTTTTGTAATACCTGATGGATGTTTGTAGTGAAATACCACTCCATTGAAGGTTCAATAACATGCATGTTTAGTAGCATTCTTTGGGCCTGTAACAAGCATATGTATACATGCACACATACCAATAGTCTGGAGGTAGTGATTATCCTAACAATATGACTCCTGGTTTCTGCAGACACTTGTTTTATCAGGTCATGATCATGATCAGTGTGCAGTGACCCATGAGGCAAGACATAAGCCTGTTCCAGAGGTAAGCATAGCATATTATAGTCGCGTATAGGATATCTGAGGTAATGACATTGAATTGATAATAGTATGCAGCTCACTTTGGGGACTATAAGTTGGCAGCAAGGGAATTTGTATCCGTCTTTCATGCTTTTATCTGCTATTGACTCTGAAAATGCAAACGTATCCACTCCAGAAGAAGCTGTCATGACTCAGCTGTGCTTTCTTCCAATGCAAACACACATTTACGTATGGTAATTCTCCCACATAATGAGTAATGTTAAGCAACATTATAATTCTCCAAATCTTTCGATGGGTTTCAGCTTGACGGCTGCCTGTAATTTCTAAGAAAACATTTATTCAGTTTGCTCCTCTGAAATGCAAATACTGAAATTTCAGGTATCTTTCACTCTTTTGTCTTACCATTTTGGCTCTCCTCTTCTGGCCGACAAGTGGCGTCAATTTCGAGCCCTGCTTTTGTGGCTTAAGGGCGTGCATCAAACAATGGTGTAGTATGTTCACACAGGCTACAAAAGAGAAAAACGAGGACGACGATTGTGAGTACGAGATGATCTGGGATGCTGAAGGATCAATGCATCTAGTGAAGAAGCCACGAGAAACCCCTAAATTGCAACAATCTGGTGGATCATCAATCGAAAGGTGCATCCCCTTTACATTTCCCTAACATCTGGTCACCAAGTGTGATACTTGGACAATGCTCTCATGCTATAATTATCTCTACTTGGCTGCTTAAACCTTAATCTTTTCAATAACAGGGGGAATGCTGTTATGAGGCCAAAAAGAAATATTCAGCAGGAAACAGAGGTGTCAATGAACATAGACATGAGTGCAGATGTTGGATATGATACAACTACAAGATTACGACATAGAGCAGGCAAATCAAGGACAAAGATCATCGTCCACAGATTACTTAGGACATTCCAAATGCTTACCATCATCGCTGCAGTGAATGTACCTCTTTACATGATGACGCTGTTCAAGGATTGGGTTAACAAGTGACATTGGAAATGGGTATCCCACGAAAAGATCTTGCTTCCTAACCTTAATGAATTTTGAGGTTTTGGTGGAAGTAATCCTTTAGATGACAGCATTAAAGAACCATACTACGCTCTGTAGACTTCAGAAGTTTTGAAGACCTTCTAAATTAATCGAAGGTGAAATATGCAGACTTTATGCATTTGTTTATAGATATAATTTAGTATTTAGTTAAATTATATTTAAATAATAATAATTGGCTCAAAGTATCAAACTATCAATACTTTGATATAATTATATTCTTTATTTTTAATAATTTTTTATTTGAACTTAAAAAATATAACTTAACTTACTAAATTTATCTAATACTTATGTAATTGACCAATTGACATTGTCTCATAAATACAAGTTTGCAATTAAGCATATTGGATTAGGACCTTGTAGAATTATTAGTATTAATAGAAACATTCCTTAATATTTTTTTAATTTTTTGCTTTTCAATGAAAATTCTTTTAAACTTGATTAAAAAATAAAGCAAATTAAACTAAATAAATCAAACTCAAATTAATAATTTATTATAATTATATGAAATTATAAATTTAATTTGATTGTTATAATTATCTTAAATTATTAATTTAATTAATTCGAATTAGATTTAAGAGTTGAGTTGAAACTAATAATTTATTATAATAATCTTAAATTATTAATTTAATTCAGATTTAAGAATTGAGTTGTAACTAATAATCTATTATAATTTTGTTAAATTATTAATTTAATTTAAACTTAATTAATTTAGATCGTATCAAATTTAATTAATTCAGATGAGTTGAGTTGAATCACCGTATTATTAATATTTGATTAGCTGATATATAATATTCATAAAGTACGTATTTTTTGTTATTTTTTAATTAAAGTTTGTTTAAGTATCGGGTTTTTATAAAAAATTGAGAAATTAAAAATTATAAAAATGAGATGCGTACTATAAGACCTCCCCAGATCGGGAAACAACCTCTCTATTATGTATGGGTAAGGTTGCGTACTATAAGACCTCCCTAGATCTCGCCTCGTTGCAGGACTTCAAACTAGGTGTGACGATGATGAGAAAGCTTTTTCAAAATTATTTAAATTAGAATTATCTTTGAATATAAGAAAAAGGCTTGTTATAATTAAAATTTTAATTTTTAAGTCTATAAAGTCTAATTTATTTATAACCATTTCCTCTACTTTTTAACCAAATTTTCCTTAAAAATATCCCATCGGAACTAAATTCGTGGGGACGATCATTGGAATACAGAATTCTAAGAAGTGCAAGTGCAGACAGATTTTGATTGGTTGCTAAACCTTGGAGTTGACAAGTTTGGGGAAATGGTGTTTTCTCCTAAAGTATAGCATTACCCGTTGAGTTCAAACACTAACAACTAAACCAACTATTATTGAAACATCGTCAAAATCCTCCATTACCGTCTTCGTTCAGAGATGGATTCTTGGTCCTCGTAATCTCTTTTTCTCTCTCTTTGTGCTTTTAAATTTCCTATTTGTTTACTTTTGATTTCTGGTAAGATCTGTGATGACCTCCTTTTTGTTCCTCATCCTTCTTTCTATTTTTCTTCTTTTCTGGGCGTGTATGATTGAATCGATGAATGCTCTATTTTGAAGTACTTGTTTTTCAATTTTGTTATAGATTGGAGGTTTTTGGGTTGTTTTCCTTTTTGCCTCCTGATCTTTTGTTATCGTTGGGGTTGCTCCGATGCTTGATTTTGTTGATTCACTGTTGGGAAATCTTATGGAATTCTGTGTTGTGGATAAAGCCCGGGTTACTAATTTTTGGCTAGATTTGGAGTTTTTAGGTGGATTTGTATTGATTTCACATCATGTTGTCGTCAAAATGTCCATCTTTTTGTTCGTTTCTGAATTAACTTCGGTTACTTTTGTTCTTTTTAATCTATCCATGAGGTTTCTTCGCTGATTAACTAGCCTCAATTGGTTGTTCTTTCTATTGAGTAGCTACTATATTTGTGCAGTGGGCCAAAACCTTTGTCGTTGCCATCAATTTACTCACTATGCTGATTGACGAAGAATGGGGAGTTTATGTCATAGGGAATGGTCATCTTTAACTTAGTATTGCTTTATGGAAGCACTAATTCTGCACCTGGAACGATAGGTCAGTTACTTGGGTGATGGAGCACCTTCCCGTCGAAGTCATTGGGAACATATTGTCTAAGCTGGGAGGTGCAAGGGATGTTGTGATAGCCTCTGCAACATGTCGGAAGTGGCGAGAAGCTTGCCGTAAACATCTGCATACACTCTCATTTAATTCCAATGATTGGCCTGCTTATCATGATCTTTCAGCCAGTCGACTTGAAATATTGATCACTCAAACAATTTTTCAGACCACTGGGTTGCAAGGTCTCTCTATTTTGATGGATGATGTGGATGAGTTTGCAGCTTCAACAGTTACAGCTTGGCTCTTGTACACCCGGGAAACCTTACAACGGTTATATTATAATGTTCGGACGACTCCAAATGTCAATATTCTTGAGATTTGTGGTAGGCAGAAGCTTGAAGTGTTGGCATTGTCGCATAATTCGATCACAGGGGTTGAACCCAATTTTCAGAGATTCCCTTGTCTGAAATCTCTTTCTTTGACTAATGTCAGTATCTCCGCACTTGATCTTAGTCTTCTGCTCACTGCATGCCCAAAAATTGAAATACTAGAACTTGTCAACCCAGACATTGCAATGTCTGATGCTCAAGTCACTGTTGAACTGAGCAGTCCTACACTAAAGTGTATCTACGTAGAAGTAATCAGTTTGGATAAGTTTATATTGGAAGCAGATAGCATTGAGTGCTTGCACTTGAAAGATTGCGCCCTTGAACAATTTGAACTCATTGGGAAGGGGACCTTGAAGCAATTTAAACTCGATGATGTTAGTGTTATACATCTAGATATTGGTGATACGGCTGATAATCTTGAAATTGTAGATATCAGCAACTTCACAATTATTTGGCCAAAGTTCTACCAGATGATCTCAAAATCATCAAAGTTGAGAAAGCTTCGCCTTTGGGATGTGGCCTTCGATGATGAAGACGAGATTGTGGATTTGGAAACTATTGCTGTTTGTTTTCCACAACTTACCCATCTTTCTTTGGGATACGATTTAAGGGATGGAGTTCTTCAGCATGGCTTACAAGGTTCTTCTAACTTGCAAAATGTGGTTGTCTTGGAGCTTGGGTGGACTGTAATTAATGATCTTTTCTCACACTGGATTGAGGGGCTGCTAAAACGGTGTCAAAATCTTAAGAAGTTGGTAATTCATGGAATTGTATCAGAGGCCAAAACCCATGAAGAATGTCAGATGTTGGCCAATTTCACTTCATCGATGGTTCGACTCATGAGAAAATACATGGATGTAGATTTGCAGTTTGAATATATATAGAATTTTCTATTGTTGTTTGGTTAAAAAATCAAGTTTCATTTCAATTTAGAGTTATATGAGGACAATATGCAGGTACGCTATTGTATCCCGAGATTCCTTTCACGAGTCGTATAAACTGACATTGATGTCCGATCTTTTTTTGTTGAAATTTTCTGGAACCATGTTGATTAGTTTGTAATTTTTCTCAACTGCTGATGAAATGCTATTTTTGTTCTTCATCCTGATTTCTCTTTCTTTCTCTGAATCCTTGTTCGTATGCAACCATATGTATGCAACCATGTGGTGAGGCACCATGTTATGATCTTTGGGCTTATTCGCTCTCATAGTATGACATGGGTTTAGCCTTTGGATGAATCTCATTTCTGGTTTTCTCTTTCACATAATTTATCTTCAGTTGACTTTATCTTTGAAATTTTGATTTTTGCTATATATCTCCCAAAACGTTTCTAGTCAAATTGACTTTTGTGGTGGAAAATCTTAGCTTTGACCATTTAGAAATTTAACATATAGCAGGTCAGCTTCGCTGTAGAAAATGACTTCTTCCACATGGTGTCTTTATACATTTTAGAATATCAATATCTGGATGAGCGCCTAATTTTCCCTTCGTTTGAGATTTTCCCATGTAGTTTAAGTTCTCAGAATTGGCTCAGCTAGAAGGAAGGTCAATCAGGTGCTGCAACTTGCAACTTGCACCATGTTGCATTTGCACTTTGATCAGTTTACATTCCTGACGGGCAGCTTATTCTCTACCAGGGACACTCATGCTGGTAGTATGTAATCTCTTACTGATTCATTTTACTCAATATTTGAATTATGAGTATTGGGTAAAATTCTTGGATGTTACCGGCAAGAATGAGAGACTGTTTCCTTTATTCTAAATATTGTGCAAACTCGAATGTGTTAACTATCTGGTAAGCAATAACCTCTCTCCTTCCCGTATGCTATAGCATTTGATAAACTATATCAATCGGCTAGGATTATATGCCAGATTTTGTGAACTGCATTTGTTTTTACTTAATGTTGTTATATTAGTCTTTTATAGCTTTATCCAAGTAATACTCTGCTCCTGGATGATGAAGTGACACTTACCTTGCTTGAGTTTTTCCTGGTCCATTAGGATGGAGAAATTTTCTTGAATTTTTTTAATTTCCAATTTTCTCTGATACTGCATTGAATTAGCTGGAGAAAGACCTTGTTTTGTGTTGTAATCACATGAGCTCATTGCCTGTGTGTGATAAATGTAATACCGCTTATTCGGGTTTTTATCAATGGACTAAATGTAATATCGCTTATTCAGGTCTGTATCAATGGTGGTATACAATAAGACAAAGAGTAGTTGGCATTTCCCTAGCATTCTCCTTGAACTTCTTTGAGCTAAATACTCTCTTTTATGCAATTCTAAATGTATATTGTTTCACAGTCGATGATGGGTTCGAGAATCTTTTGCTAAAAGAGAAGATCTGTTCACTAGAAAACTTGAAGTTCACTGCAGTAGGCCTTGTAAAATAGTGTCATCTCACATTAAAAAAAAGTGCAGATCTTTGTTTTCTGTACATTCTTGAGATCTGAAATTAGGCAACCAACACCTAGAAGAGAGAATAAGATCAATCTATTCTATAGTTGAAAAATTAATAAAATCGTATGCCTGAAGATGTGATAGAAACAAATTAAAATAGCTTCTACCTGCTTTCTTGGTACGGCTGGCTTTTGGAAAATATTCTACTTGCTCTAGAGCTACCTAATGCATGTTAAGCTAAACATTGTAGTCACTTTAGCCAAGATTTGGCATCTGATATTATTATTGGTGGTTCATTTGGATGTTCTTGGCCCTGAGAACAACAAAATTAAAATTTTAGTTTCAATGTGGGGAAAGCAATTATTTTGAAGTGCAGGGGATGCTTTCATAGGTATGGCTTTTGGAATTTCTGCTGTCTTGGAATGTAGTTACAATGTCAATTATGCAATTGAGGGGACCATTAAAAGCCTTTTTTCTTTTTATATGAGTGAAATTTGCAGTCATTATTTTTTGATAAACACTTAATAAATTATCGAATAAGCGGAATAACTCGTAAATTACATACATAATCTGAAGAAATTACTTAACGAGTTAGCACTTTAAAGCAGATTAGATTGATAAACATTGGTTCTAACATATTTTCTTTCCCAGCTTGGACCCTTCACTCTTTGAGCTGGAAAGCACCTAAAAGAACCAACTTTCTATATTTGGACCACTCGTTATAAACTGCTTTCTGTGTTTTTTTTTTGTACTTTGGGGTGAGAAACTAATTCCTCAAGAACGCAACTGATACTAGTGTTGTTCACCAAATGAGGACCTTGTGATCTATTAAATAAAAACCTTTCTTCCAAGTAAATCTTTACTTTAAATTTTGTAAAATATGATCAGTGCTGGACCGTTGTTTATTGGCACATATACTGGGAGAGTAACAGATGCGCCGACTAGCTTGTTAATTATGTCGGTCATTTTGATGTTGGCATTATTTATTTTACTACTACACCTATAAGGTGTTACATGATCCTACTAGAGGATTTATCAGGAGTTTGTTTCCCGCGTTTAGTTGTGTTGTTCAATTTCTATAAAAAAAAAAATGATCAGAGCCTTTCCTCAACTATCTTGCAAACTTTCCTTAGTCTTTATTTGACTTATTGTAAGACCTCAATTATTCTCCGATTGAAGTTCATTATTGTTTTCTAATAAATGCCAGAAAAGCTTTTCAGAATTCATGTGCAAAACGTGGCTGAATTTGCCACAACATTACATTTATTTTGAGCAACTTTATTGAGAATTTATGTACTAGAATAAGATGTAAGTTACGAAATTAAATGTTTTAAAAACCGAACTAGTCCGTCCGGTTTAACAATAAAATCCTTAAATTGAATAACAGTTTTTAACTTTTCGGTTTGATTTAATTTAATAATTTTTGTTGAGATTACACCCTTTGGGTGCCACCTCCTCTTGTTAAAGGATCTATCAGGGAATGACTCCCCTAGAATTAATATGTAATTTGTTGAGTTTTCCATTTATGAAAAAAATCAATCAATTTATTAATTAATCGATCTTTTTTTTGTAAACTTATCAATTTTTATAAATCAAATAAGTCGATTAATTTTTATTTAACGATCTATTTTTTAATTATTTTTAAAATTTAAATTTAAATTTAATTTTTAACTAATTTTATAACGATTTAATACTAACTAAATTTTTTAAAATTTTAAATCTCTTTAATTTAAGAGTTTAACTTGGCTACCAAAACATTAATTAAAACCAATACTCTTATAGAATATACATTGCTTTTAAGTGACAAGCAATGTCATAATCTAGTTAAAACCAAATTGACAGAGGCCATAATCATTACTAGGATCTGACCCAGACCATTCACCTTTCCAATTCTACTCCTATAGAAGATGCAAAGGGAGTCATAAAAGGAGTGATAGTTTTGAAGGAATGGCATAAGATCCATGGAATCTGTGCACTCAAAAACATAATCTTCCATATGAAGGACACCCTTGTCAGGTTTTATACCTAATCCATGAATGCTACCCCTCCCTCTCTATCTCTCTCTCTCTATATTTGAGTCAATCCCTCTTTTATATATCTCCAATCATTTGTATGTATCATAAAAGAATAATTCATAAGGGAGGGGCACATTAACTACAAAAGGTAGTAGAAGAGCATAACATAAAATGTAAGATATTAAAGAGGGTGATTTAATTAGTATATTTTATTTTATGTCAGAGAATTATTTTTCAATTTAGTGATTTAGGAAATAACGGATAAAAATTAAAGATATATTGAATATATAAATGCCAATAAAATTAAACTTGTTAAATTGTTAATTTTAAAAGTAATTAAGAATGTATGATTTAAGAATTATTGCATATATTAAGTGTTTTATTTAATAATACAAGTCCCAAATTTCATTATTATAAGATTATGGGTCCCTTACAAACACTTCCTTTTTCCCTATTTCCTTCTATCTAAACCTCTTAATTATGCATATAAACAAAGGTTTAAAATCTACCATTGACTTTCCTTTAGGCTACACTCTACAACTAAGAGAGTAGTTTATAGGGTTAGAAATCAAACTAGGGTTTGAGGTGAGGGCATTGACAACTCCTAAAACCATACCTAAACCTAATGGAAGGGAATAGGACCATGATAATGAACAAATTAATAAAAAAAGAATCCTACTTTGCAATGAGGACCCTTTACCTTTAACCTGAAGACCTCAAAAGAGCAGATTGCTATTATGGGAAAAAAGAATCATAATGTGGCATGGTTTTAGGTGATGACAAGGAATGGATGTTGACCCTTCAACAAATAGGATAATACCAAACAAATCCATTTCAAAGAGCTTGGATTGATACTTAAACTGGGTTTTACTTATAATGTATCATTACTATAATGTTTTGGTAGGAATAAATATGCAAATTTCAAGAAAATAAAATTTCTCCCCCCACCCACCTTCCCTTCTAGTTTGATTATATTTTCTTTAAGTTATGATTGGAGATTAGAAAAAATATATAGTCATGGAGGAATTAAGCATCTAATTTCTAATGTAAGAAATCAATGAAATGGCAATATCGAACCACTTCTTTCATTCTTCAAACTTAGCCTTTAAGAAAAAGTTGAAACCAATTTCTTTCCAACATCAAAATACCAGTAACTAATGATGAGCCCTTAAATGGTGAAAATGATTTTTATAAGAGAGGTAAGGACATCATCACCCTGTTGAAATCGGCTAAAAAGGGTTTATCCCAAAATAATATATTTGATTAATTGAATTTTATACATTTATGATGTTCATGTTGTGCTAGCAGTACAACTTCAATCCTACAAACAGCTCCATAAAAAGGGCCAATGAGAAAGCACAGGCGGTTAGATGAAAGACAAGAAGAGTGGAGTAGGAGTCTGTCAGTGACTCCTCTGGTGGGTTCCTCTTCCTTTTTCATTCTAAAAACATTTCTTTTGTTTTTACTTTCTTTGTTCATATGTTTATTTTCAGCTACTTCAATTTTTGCTGTGACCATTTAGTATACTAATCCTTAAAGAGTGACAGAGAGAGTTTGGGATGAGTTTCAGAATCTGATGAATATTTACTGAACAAAGCAGAGAGAAAGAAGCTGATAAGAAAAGAAGAAAGCAATTGAAAAGTAATCAATCAGGTTGGTTTTCTTCACAAAGAAGGAGGGAGAGAGAGAGGAAAGCAAAGGCATAGATAAAGACATCCATTTTAAGATCATAAAGTTTGTGAAGCCAAGGAGAGATATATCTGTGAAAAAGACTTGTCCTTTCTTCAACCTAGCTTTGACAGGAAGCTTTGATCTTCCTTCTCCTTGTGTTTCTAGAGCTCCTACTCCTTTTTCTTGCTTCCACTATTTGGGTATGGTTCAACCGTATCTTCCTTTAAGATTCTATCTCTGTAGTGTTTATACTAATTCCTCTGCTTCTACATCTTTCTCAGGTTTCAGTTTCTTTGTTAGAGAAAGAAGAGAATGGTCTGAGAAAGGAGTCTTTGCATGGCGAGTCATCGAGTTGGAGAAACTGGTTTGTCAGACTCTGGTCCCTCTACTCATCATCATCTTCCCTATCCAGTTTTCCATGGAATGAACGCTACTACAAGTTTCATGTATGACAATCTTTGCTATTCTTATACCTCCCAAGTTCAGAACTTTTTGAGGGGGTTCTTTGAACTGGAATTGGTTTTGCTTCTCTAAATTTTTTGTCTTCTGAATTGTTCTCTTGATGGCTGACATGGGTTAATCGAGTTCTTTGTCTCAGAAACCAAGAAGGCCCTAGTTTTGATTTTGGAGAGCTGGAAGAAGCAATTGTGCTTCAAGGAGCTAAGATAAGAAATGATGAAGCCAAAGCACGTATGTCCTTTTTCTTTTTTCTATCTCCATTTTTTCTGACGTTTGACATGTACAAACAACTCTTCAAAAGAGCTGAGAGAGAGAGAGAGAGAGAGAGAGAGAGAGAGAGAGAGAGGTTTGAATACGTCTAAAGAAAGTGCGAGAGAGGTTTGAATACCTCCACGGAGCGGTACAGTAGAGAAGCTTTCCATTTCAATATAGTAATGATTCTTGGGCAAGAGACTTGACTGGTGTTATCGAAACTTGACCTCCTTATCCGTATAACTGCAGGAAAACAGTATCAAAGAGAGTCTTTAGTTCTTCTGGTGATCTTCTGAGATTTTGCTTTTGTTCATTATTGCAGCTTTGTTCACAGTAACAGGCAGACCTGCAGCGACTCTGGAAATGTTCCCTGCATGGCCAATTAGACTCCAGCATACCCCAAGAGTAGTAGTTTCTGAACCTTATTTATCAAGCTTTGACCATTTGCTTTTTCTCTTTTGATGTGGGCACTTCAAGAACACCATCGATTTTAATGCCTTAAGTGTGATCATCGATTTTAATGCCTTATGTGTGATCAAAAACGAGTTTTTTCTCTTCTTGAATGATAGATAATATTAACAAAGTACAGCGTATTTAGGTGGTTTTCATTACTTCTGAGGTAATTCTTGACTATCCAATCGAGAACTTTTGGTGGGGTTTACTGAAAAAAGAGATGTTCGTAATCAATTACAGGGAAGTTCAAAGTCGGGGGGAGAGAGTACTGACTCAGGATCAGCAGTAAACACTCTTTCAAGCAAAGCTGAAGTGCAGATAGAGCCAGAATCTCCTGTTAGTAAAAAGGCTTCTTCTTCTTCAGATCAACTTCAGGCTTTTGATCAGAAACAGCTACGACTTCAACAAGTTGACATGGCGAGTGATGCCTCCAGAAGAGCTGAAGGAGTAGGACCCTCGCTACTGAATCAATCACTTGCCAAATCCTCGCAAGAAAAGGTTCTTAATAAATACTGTTTTCGCTTAATTGTCTATTTACTCTCTCTCTCTCTCTCTCTCCCCCTTCTCAAATCCCGATGCTCAGGAAAAGTTGGTATCTTTATGGTTATCATCACCGCTTTACCTCTCCTCTCTCTCTTTCTCTCTCTCTGTGACCCATATATCTTTTAAAATAGGAAAAGCTCAGATCCCAACAATCCACAGAAAATCAGAAGTGCAGAGTTTCTCTGATCCTGAAGGATTTCTCCTGTTCAATGTCTGACATGAAACCCGAAACAGAATAGGAGTTTTGTTGCGAATACGAATGGCCAAAGTTGGAATCTTCATAGTATTTTCTACTCTTTTTTTTGAAACAGTAATGATCCACTTCACTCGATCCATACAACTACCATTTAAAGGTCTTGTTTAGAGAACACGTTTTGGAACTTATCAAGTCTGAAAAATGAAAAAGACCTCAAATGACAGATAGCGATCATTTTCATGTTACAGGCTCCAAGAGCAACATCATTCACACTACCACCTACCCCCCAGAGAACAGAAGCCTGACTAAACTTTCTGTTCAAGCTTTTTTATTTTCATTATATCACCTTCATGCCAGTTCTTATCTACAATCATCACAGCATACTAGTAAAAATTATATTTTTCTTTGCACCGAAATTAGATACTGCCCTAGTTTTTCTTTCAACTTTCTGTTCATCGTAAATTTTAATGCCCATATTGTGATGTTGCAGAGAAAGGGTTCCACATCAACAGATGCCAAGGTATTACTACTACTTTAAACAACAATCCTTCTTCTTCTTCTTCTTCGTCTGGTTAAGTGTTTTCTTTTTTTGGGGTTGTTGCTTGACTTATAAGTATCTTTCTCCACCATTCTCAGACACTCAGACGTTTGGCTCAAAATAGAGAAGCTGCAAGGAAGAGCAGACTAAGAAAGAAGGTTTGAACTTTCTTCTTTTGTTTTTTCACATTTATAGCTACCACTAGTAGACAAACATAATGCAACAAACAACAACTGAGAGTTAATGTGTCTTGTGTTTTTACTTCTTACACGACGCCAGGCCTATGTGCAACAGCTAGAGTCTAGCAGGCTAAAGCTTACTCAGTTGGAGCAAGATCTTCAAAGAGCACGACAGCAGGTGATGAAAGGTTTTGCAGACGTATCAGAATTTGAGTAATTACAAATTTTCTGGGTTTCTAATTAATTATTAATTTACAGGGATTCTTCGTGGGTGGTGCTGGTGGCAATATTAGCTCTGGTGAGTCCTTAACTACATACGATATTATAATTAATAATGGATTATCATTTTGAGTATTCTCAATGATATAGATTGGTAGGTGAAGATAAAGTCATAAACAAATATTGATTCTCCAAACCAAACTTAACATGTACACCAAATGTGTCTTAGGTTCCTTGATCTGACCAAGTTACGACGACTAGATAATATGTACACAAAATGTGTCTGAAGTTCCTTGATTTGACCAAGTGACGACGACTAGACATAAGTATTTGTTATTACTTTAATATGTTGATAGCAATTGATTCTCTAAAATTATAATGTGCAGGAGCTGCAATGTTTGATATGGAGTACGCGGGATGGCTAGAAGATGATCACCGGCACATGTTGGAGCTCCGGACCGGACTGCAAGCACATTTACCGGACGGTGACCTGAGAGTGATAGTGGACAGATACATTTCTCATTACGACGAGATTTTCCGACTGAAGGCGGCGGCTGCAAAGACCGACGTCTTTCACCTCATTAATGGAATGTGGTCCACCGCCGCTGAACGTTGTTTCCTTTGGATGGGTGGTTTTAAGCCCTCTGATCTTATTAAGGTTATTAGAACTTATAATAACTAATTTCTTACATACTTAATCATTGTGAGGTTCTGATTAATTACGTTTTTAATATGATGATCAGATGCTACTATCTCAATTAGACCCATTAACGGAACAACAAGTAATGGGCATATATAGCCTCCAACAGTCGTCACAACAGGCGGAGGAGGCTCTTTCTCAGGGCTTTGAACAGCTTCAACATTCTCTTGTTGACACCATCGCCGGCGGTCCTATCATTGACGGTGTACAACAAATGGCTGTTGCCTTGGGCAAGCTTTCTAATTTTGAAGGCTTCGTTCGCCAGGTAAATCCATCACAATTCTTAGGGTTAAACTCAGAAATACCATTTTAAAAATTATATCATCACATTTACTCCGAAATCTTACTATAAAATAGAATTTGAGAAATTTTGATGACACGTAACTTTATCTTTATATAACAGAGAGACTGTTTTTAATAGACTCATATATAAATGTGATAATAAAAGAATAACGCGGGATAAATCAATATTGATTCTCTTAAAAAGGTACATAGTGGCATTAATTAATAAATAATAAAATGTAATTAGCTAAAGGAGTAGTTGAAATGTCGTTGTTAATAAGTCAAATCCATTATATTCTATGTGACTCGCTTGTTTTCCGCCGCCAATTCTACTACCTAACACCTGAAAGGGTAAGATAGAAGAATCCAATTGCCTTATGCTTCTTTGACATTGACGTTGATTTTAACCTCTTTCCTGTTGACTTTTCATAGGCTAAGACACTAGGTACAAAATCACACATTCACATAATAATTATAAGTCAAACAAGGATATCCTACACTCATGTCCACCCTACTTGACATGGATGCCACACCACAACATAAAAATATCTAGTCTTGATGATCATATCATATCTTGATTCATGAAATTATAAGTTGTCACCATCTTATTATTTGGTCAACTTTCTCAATTATAATTTTATATATACTAAACAATGTATTATTTTTTTAATTTTTAATTTAATAACTAATTTTTTAAAATTCCCACAACTTAAATTAAAACATTATTTTTATATATTTATGTAAATATGTTTAATTTTTTACAATTATAGAGAAAATGCACATACTTCATCGTAATCACACCCAGTCCAGTCTCGCAATAAAGCGAAATCTGGAGAGGTTTGATAGTATGCAACTTTATTCTTTACAATATAGAGAGACTGTTTTCGGTAGACACACATATTTATAAGCATATAAGTTGTCTTCTTACATTGCTTAAGGGCTAAGTTATCTGCAAAGGATAGTGTAGCTATCAAGGGGTGGTTCGAAAATGATGTTTGTTGAAATAAAAACCCTAGATACACCTGTCAGCTTCATTTTATAACTCTCCCTCTATATATTTTATATTAATAAACACCTTCTTTTGAATTTTATAATTGTATTATTAAAATGGTCCGTTTGTGTTAGATAATAATAATAATAATAATTAAGACAAGTAGTACTTTGGTTGTGGTGTACACGACAACTTCCTAAATATAATTATCTTAATTTCAACTATTGTAGGCTGATAATTTGAGACAGCACACCCTCCACCAATTGCACCGGATATTGACGGTTAGGCAAGCGGCGCGGTGTTTTCTGGTGATCGGAGAATATTACGGCCGGTTACGAGCACTTAGCTCACTTTGGGCATCTCGTCCTCGAGAGTAAGATACCAGAAGAAGAATAATAAAGTATACGTTACTTTCAATTGTATTAATTGTAAGATATTTTGGTTGATGAATAGGAGCATGCAGATAGGAGAAGATGGCACGCGACAGACCACATCTGATAATCATCTACAAATGGTTCGACCGTCGTCACAAAACCATTTCGTCTCCAACTTTTGATGTATAAAGATATTACCAAAAAAAAGCAGAAAATGGTTGGGAAAGAACTCATGCATGTTCACCATCATCAATCCTCCTGTATAAAGTAGTAGTTAGGAATTAGGAGTTAGTAGCAAAGTAGCTTTGAAGTTCAGTCACTCACTCTTGACACATCTCGGTATTCCATGAAGAAATTACAGAGAAATTATATTTTTTCTTTTTACATTGGAAAATAAATATCACGAGAAATTTATAATATTTTGCCTATTTATTTTCTTCCACAGGAACCAATGATTTGGAAGGGTAATCTAAATTTCTTCTTTGAAAGTGTATAATGTGACATGTTTAATTCATGTAATTAATTTTTCTTTTTAATAGAGACCAACCATAGGGTTGGAAAATTTATGTATAGAAGTATTGGCATTTTGTTATAATATTTTATGCTTTGTTCAATTATAGAAAACTACAACTATTTTTTTCTAATAATTAAAAAAATGATAAAGAGAAAAACAAGGGAATGCTAAATTTCACATATATATCGATATTAATTTTTGGTTAATTTTGTATTTAAAAAATACTAAATCGTAAGTTAATTGTATTTTTTGATAACAAATTTAGCAGTATTTAATCTTTTAGAGTTCACGTAGGTATTCTTCGGTGAGTCATATCAACAAAAATAATATTTTAACTTAAATTATACAAGACTATTCATTCAATAAAAATAATGCATTAACCTAAATTACATGAGTATTGAAAGGTTAATTATTAAATTAAAAATAAGTATTATATTAAAAACTTTCAAACCCATATCTCTATTTTTAAAATTGCAATTTATAAATTATATAAACTACTCAATAGAATAAGGATTAAATCATAAACTCGAGTCCTCTCTTTCAACAAACATACCAAAAAGTAGTTAACATCAATAAATGAAGTTGTTAAGAGAAGGGAAGTCTAATCTAATCTATCATAGACAAGAGGAGGGGAGCATATAAACACTGCCCCTTGTCGTTTTTCTTAATGTGAATTAGACAAACTTTTATTGGGGATAGAAAAGAGTTAGTGTTTGCAATCGAAGCACTTCAATAATTATATATGCCAAGTGGTTGTGAACATCCTTAATACTTTTGTATAAATAATGCACAAAGGACATAGGGAGATGGCCAAAACAATAATCCATACCTATGCGTTATAAATGCAAACTAATGTGCAGGCGTTATGTATTAAGAGAAATTATAAAAAATAACAAATAATTTTTTCATTATAACATTTTGGCCTTGTTTGGCAATTAGCTGGTTGTATTAGTTGTTGATTGATTTTATTAGCTGTTAGCTGCTGATTCTATCAGCTGATTTGACCAGCGGATTGCATTAGCTGTTTATCATTTGATGTTTGGTAAAATTAGCTGTTTATATGTAAAATGTCTTATGAGGACATGATTTTAAAAAAATCATAAGGGTATGAATATTATATATCTTAGTATTTCGTTGAATATTCTTATAAGAATTTAGAATTTAGATATTTAATTCTACAAAAATTAAGTTTATAACTCTAATAAAAATATAGAACATATAATAATAATAATACTATTAATAATAATGATGACATAAAATATAACAACCTAAATTGAACTAATTTGTCAATTTTACTCACATTACTGTCTTTTTTGGAAGCATGGGAAGTGTTTATTTAACACAATCGAGTTACTTCCAAAGTATAAAATCCATTGACTTCAAAATCCCCAAATAAAAACAAGCCTATGCTCATTTCTTGCGAAACCTAGATGTAGCATCCGAGCTCTCTGGGCCCGCGATGCTAGGTACTGTGGTACTCTGGAACTATGGCCCAAGCGTACCAGGATCCGAGGAACTTTGGCCCAAGCGATCCGGCTACAGTACCCACTGCAGTA